>JABSTT010003011.1:0-33945 GCA_013339685.2 Hyalomma asiaticum
ACGATCACGCAACTATGCGTGTATTTTCTTGGCATATTGACCGGCGCAGGTTGCTTGCTTAGGTAAGCTCGGATAATTAATTGATAGAAATTAAATAAACTGCTTTTCATCCGTTTCTTTAAACGCAAAATGTTCATCGCAAATATTGTAGAACATGTTAATTAGTGCGCTGGTCATGTATTGTTTATTATAATGTCTGTAGGGGTTTTAATTTTCCTGGGCTTAAAAGAAAGTGCCCCACATTTGAAAAACTGCCGCATTACTAAGATCATGCGTGCAATGACATTACCGCTCTCAAACATGCTATGACAGAACGGTCGATGATGTAAGCAGACCACAGGCACAAAAAGCGCGAGAGAACAAAAGATGTGGCCGTATCTTATCAACTTCGTTTTTGGCATGTACGGTACTGTCCTCATCTGTGCAATTCGATCGGTTGTTCGTAGCATGCTCGAGAGCGCCAATGTAGCTGTGCGAATGTTCCTAGTCACTTGGTACTTTTTCAAATCTCGCGCACTTTCTTCGAAGTCCGCAAAATTAAAACCACAGCACCTGTTATCACAAAAAATACATTATCCGGAGAATAATTAAAAAGCTCTGCAACTTCGACATTCAGTATTTTGCTTGTTAAAGCAGCAGTTTTTAAATTTGTCAATTAATGAATAATAATATTACGTAAGCTGATTTAAAAAAATCAGCAACAAATGCTCGAAACGACTATAAGCAATATACATATGGTTGCGTACTTGTAGACCGCTCGGAGATGTTATTCTTTTTTTCGAAACCTAGGGAAGATTAATTGAAACACTCTGCATAACAGTAAGGCAGACATAAGTGACAAAGAATGCCCTATGATAATTCAATGAGCTCGATGCGTCCACGCTTCCTCTCGTAGCTAGCGAATGGTCGTCAAGGTACTTGTGGTTGACAATTGTTTATGTTAAAGCATACCTAAAGCTATCCCTCAATAAATAGTAGAAGCATCCTCTTGTTTTTTTAAACAACTAATTAATTTAAATGCAGCGCTCTATTTTCATTGTTTAGTGCTCGTATGTTTTGTAATGACCTAAGTTACTTCTCTGCACTTCATTTCATTACTTTTGTCGTTGTTCCAGAGAACAGAAGCGCCCTTTAAGAGACATTACCCACATTAATGTTTTGAAGAAGCTCTGCAGCGCGCATTATATGAATATTATTTTTAAGGCACCCAGACAATTTAGACTTTTCGGTACTGAAGCTGCAAAATAAATAACGCATCTAAACACCGCTACTCCTGTTGTAACATAATTAAAGTAATGCTTTGGGTGCTGAGCATGCGGTTCATTAGCCTGCCACGCCGGTCACATGCCGACGGAAGTGAATGAATGTCAAAACTCCCGTGTATAGATCAACGAATGCACTGTAATGACCTCAATAAGGTCAAAACTATTTCCTGGTTCCGTGTGACATAGGGCATCTAGCACAGCCTGGCCATTCCTTTAGGACGTCAAACGCTATAAATAACCTTCTTAACCCCGACGAACAAAAACACAGGCGTTTTAACCTGGCGCGAACTTTATATGTCACACTAACGTCGTTCTCACAAATGGCCAAGGAATATTCACAATGGAAAGTACCGTGCTGCCTTCAAAATGTGGGGTCGTTGTTCTTTCCTCTTGCTGTAGCTTCACAACGACACCGTCTTCGAGAGGTAGGAATGCTAACTATGAAATTTACAATTTAAGAACGTTGTACACCATTGTTGTTCTTCTCGTTTTCTCCTAGTGCAATATTTACTAGTAAACGCATGATAAGATCATTCAAAGTCCGTTCTGTATCCCTAACGTCCAAGTCCTGGCAACCAATAAAAATAAGCTTTCGTGTAGCACGTCCAAAGTGAATGCGTAAGGAGCAAGCATTATTCAAGTTCTCAATGCGCACCTATAGTGACTGGTGCTCACTGTTCGTCAATAGCCTCTACAAGGTATTTAAATGAGCATGTGGTCATGACCGAGGCCTCGGAAGTATCGCGACCCTGAGTAACGCGATAGTATCTTTGCCAAACTTTTTCAGTGTACGTGTATTTCTGTGTCGAGATACTCTTGACAAATTCATTTTTATCTCAGTAGCGGAAATCATTTTACATGCAGCGATTATATCACGATAGTATGCTGGACACGAACACGTCGTTACTGGACATCTCGGTACTTTTTGCTCGGAAATGGACAGGACAGTGGCTCACAGGTGCACAGAAATTTTTTTTAGGTCACGCAGAAATACGCGGCCGGTCTTCCAGCAGCTAGAATATGGATATATCTGTTCTTCTGTTTGGTCGTAGCAGACCACGTGAGAGTGGAAGTGTTTGTTGTTGTTTTGTTTGTTGTTGTTGTTTCCCTTTCAAGTCTGGAACTGTTCGGTCTACTTCCTCTTTTTATCTCGTTCTTGTTGCCTTCCTCTTCTTCGTTGCCACTGACTTCTTATTAACCGATTTCTTCCTGTTTGTTGGTTGGTTGTTCCTTTACAGCTTCGGCGCAACCCATCGAGGGGGATCGGTCACGAACTGAGAGGTTTGTTTTGAAAAGGAGGACTAATAGACAAGGCAAAAGACATAATATGAGTTTATTAATGAAAGTGAGGTTGAAACAATAATTCCTTCCAAAGATTGTAGCTAAAAAATAATAATAATAGTAATAGTAATAAAAAGGGGAAGAAGCGAAGGTTGGGGAAATTGACTCTCACGTATACTGATACCAAGACTAGAAAAAAATGAAACAAAAGGTTAGCTAATCGGCATTGAATTGCATTTGTTTAAAAAAATGGCATATAGCCTTGCAAACGTTCCTGTGTCTAAATCCCAGCACAGTCGCACTGAAAGAGAGTAACACCGGAAGAGATAAATTTAGACTAATAGTTCGCAAGGTTACTTCTAGACATCTTTTCGCGTTGAATATTAAACGGCGAGATGATATAAAGAAGTGCTCCATAAACTCATCCTTACCACAATGCAGACACAATGGCGACAGAGCGAGACCAGACCTGCAAAGGTAAAAGTCAGGGGCGGACCAAGCCTCGTATAGTTTACTCATCGAGATTTCTGCTCTTCTAGTTTCGCACCATCGATTCGTCCACGGATAAGCAAAGTGCACCAAGTCACTTGTGGCTAGTGCACAATTGAAGTTACTGCGGATAGCATATTTAGTGAAGCTCGCAGCCTTGACAAACGCCTACGTCGGCAATACAGAAATTACGGGACCATTTAGAGATGACTCCGCGAGCGCGTTCGCACATTCATTACAAGTTAACCTTTCTGCCCTGGCGCCCATATCAAGCGAATGAGGCGTAAATGTCTTGGCAGAAGAGGATAGAAGGTTTCTAATTCACCTGACGAATTAGGAGCACTTAAAGAACACACAGACAAAGAATCAGTGGAATGGCGACTGATGACAGTGACTGAGGTATTTGCATACAGCTAAGACGATGGCCAATAGTTCTGCTTGAAAAGTGGGGGTGAAGTCAGGATAACAGAAAGGGAAAGGCCAGTTCAGTGAAGATGATACAATACCAACACTGTTTTCTGTTCCCCTACGGATGCATCTGTCTCTATCACATTTTTTGTGCCTATGTGAGTCAGGTGATCCTCTAAGAGGTCATTCAGGTAAGTATGGGACAGGTGTTGAGCATTACTCAGGCATATATTGTGAAACTCAATTGTTATTGCCTGCATAAGTACATTTAACACGACTACATGATGGAGGTGCACCTTCAACGTGGCCAACAGCGACTGCACAAGAACGACTTCAGGCCAACGTAATCAAGACCAATGGTTGGAAAAAAGCGCGGCCGGTTTATCAATAAAAACATACTGATATCTTCTCAGGGGAGATGCATAAATTTTTAGAAAGGTTCGCACTCTTAGGATGTGACGCCATTTGAGAAGAGAAGGTGTGCGTGATTCTTGGTATAATAGACTGATTACCATAAATTTCGGAAGCCCAAGACAAACGAAATGCCTCATGATCTAGAAGAACCGATGGCCTAATTTCGGAAGTAGGTGCCCCAGAAAGGAAGACCCAGCCAATCTCTAGGATCGGGCGACTATAATGCAGTATACCATAATCATCTCTCTCTTATGCATCGTCGTCGTATGTTTTCTCCCGTCCTCGTTCAAGAAATCACAGCCAGTGGTTGCAACATATAATGACCTGAAAAACCATCACTATTCGCGATTCCATCTAAATTCCCGGGACCTAGCGGCCCTTGCGGAAACGGGCGATCCAGGGTCGACCTATAAAGGCAACATGTTATTGCATTATCCGCGCGCTAAAGAAACTAGCTGTATAGTTCTTTAATCGTCGCCATGTGACCGTGCACCAACTCGAAAATTATAAGTCAAGTCAATGTGTGTTATCGCGGCACTTCAGTGTGAGTCATCGCAATGGAAAGGCCGCAGCGCCTCGTTTCCCGAGAGAAGCCGAAGACGCACTACGATAGGCCACGTGGAAAAGAAACTCGCGCATAGGCAAGAATTGACACAAATATGCTGGTTCGGCCGAACAACACTTCATTCACGATGTCTTGTTTCTCCCTACACTCTTAGCACGGTAGCCTTTAGTTTATTTTATATGTACACAAAAATGTGAATATATGCTCTTTACTAAAAGTTAAAGCACTTTAACCTTTAGTAAAAGAGCTATTTTCACATTTTGTGTACCTATAAAATAACTAAAGGTTACCGTGCTAAGAGTGTACTATGTACAGCCTATTTAGGTGTGCGTGTTATTTTAATATATTGTTACGAAGAGTTGCGAGGAGATGCTTATTTATAGGTGACGGATGAGAGCCGAGGAAAAGAGTTCAGCGCTGGCTTCGTTCTAAGCTCCGGAATGCGCGACACGTCGTCCTCCTCTTCATTCCTTGTCCCAGCCATGACGCGTTACATTCCCCGTTTCGCAGGCGAAGCCCGCCCTAGGCGGTCAGGGCTGAGTGGTAGGTTGATACCGCTTGAGGCGCGCAACGTGCACAACTTGGCTAGTGGTAGATCGGCGTCCCTGTGGCGTTACGCGTGCGACCACGTAAGTTCGGTCACTAATGCGGTCGATGACTGCGAAGGGACCGGTATACTGGGCCAAGAACTTTTGACACAGCACGCGTCTGCGCTGAGGGGTCCACAGCCACACCAAATCACCCTTTTCAAATGATGCTCTCTCTTGGCGACGGTCATACCGCTCCTTGGAACGATCTTGTGACGCTAGCGTACGCAGGCGAGCAATTTGGCGGGCTTCTTCAGCACGGCATAATTTTTCGGCGATTGAGTCTTCAGTATGAAGTATAAAGGGCAGAATGGTATCGAGAGAGCTGCGAGGCGCCCAAGCGTAGAGCAGGTAGAAAGGAGTGAAATCAATGCTTTCGTGCTTCTCTGTGTTGTAGGCATAGGTAATGAACGGTAGGACCTCATCCCAGTTCTTGTGATTGGATGAGACACACATAGCCAGCATGTTGGTGAAGGTACGGTTGGTACGTTCAACAAGGTCATTCGTCTGAGGATGATATGGAGTTGAGTGGCGGAACTGCGAAGCACACAGTCGAAGCAACTCTTCCACTGCGTCGGCAACGAATTGACGACCACGGTCGCTGATAACAACACGGGGGGGGGGGGGGGGGGGCGGACCGTGGCGAAGAATTACGTGGCGTACTAAGAAAGTAGCGACGCAAGCGGCTGTGGAGGAAGGTAGCGCAGCAGTTTCCGCATACCGAGTAAGGTGCTCGACGCACACGATGACCCAGCGGTTGTTGTTCGCCGACCGTGGAAACGGTCCCATCAAGTCGATACCAACCTGTTCGAAAGGTCTGGTAGGCGGCGCTATGGGATGAAGGAGCCCATGAGGAGCGTTTGTCGGCCGCTTATAACGCTGACATTTGGCGCAGCTCGACACATATTGTTTAACAGAATGTCGCATTTTAGGCCAGTAAAACCGCTCCTGTGTTCGATGCAAAGTTCGAATGACTCCAAGGTGTCCTGACGTCGGATCATCGTGCATGACACGAAGAACATCTCTTTGAAGGCTTTCTGGAACAACAAGTAAATACTGTGCCCCACTTGCCGAGTGATTGGTCTTGTATAAAAGTCCGTCGCGAAGGGCAAAGCGACCACTAGCCTTTGGACGGCAGGCATCGGCAAAGAGGGGATCCAAACTTAAGTCACTGCGCTGGCTGTTCCCTCTGGGAGACGGTGGCGTCAGGAAACGTGTCCGAGACAGCAGCAAAGCGGGTGTCGAAATTGTCTGCGCCATCCTCGGTCGTGGGCAGGGGAAGGCGAGAAAGGCAGTCAGCATCGGCATGACGTCCTCCACTTTTATACGAGACAGTAAAGTCAAATTCTTGGAGCCGTAACGCCCAGCGTGCCAGGCGGCCGGTGGGGTCACGGAGGTTAACAAGCCAACATAAGGAATGGTGGTCAGTTGCAATGGTGAATGGACGTCCGTATAGGTAGCACCAAAACTTCTGAACAGCAAATACAGCTGCTAAGCACTCTTGCTCCGTAACCGTGTAATTTCGTTCAGCCTTGCTTAGGGACCGACTCGCATATGCAACCACGTACTCCTCCTTATTCTGGCGCTGGACCAGTACTCCTCCAATACCTATTCCGCTGTCATCACTATGCACTTCAGTGGGCGCAGACGGATCGAAGTGACAAAGAACAGGTTCGGATGTCAGCAAGGACTTCAGCTGAGAGAAGGCTGTGTCGTATTCCGGGGTCCACTCATACGGGTTGTCTTTTCGCAAGAGGTTTGTCAATGGATGCACAACGTCAGCAAATCGGGGCACGAACCGTCGAAAGTACGAGCTTAATCCCAGGAAGCTACGAAGTTCTTTCACAGTCTGCGGTGGATTAAAGGCACTGACTGCTTCTATTTCCCGGGGGCCTGGCCTGACACCGTCTTTGTCAACAAGGTGACCAAGAACTAACGCCTGTCGTTCACCAAACGGGCAGTTCCTGGAGTTTAAAGCCAAGCTGGCCTTTTCGAGGCAGTCTAAAACGAGGCTTAAACGTTCGTTATGCTCTTCGAACGTACGTCCAAATATGATGGCGTCATCCAGATAGCATAGGCATACCTCCCATTTAAGACCGCGAAGAATGGAGTCCATAAATCTTTCAAAAGTTGCAGGAGCGTTGCATAGGCCAAACCGCATAACATTAAATTGGTACAGCCCATCGGGTGTCACGAAGGCGGTTTTCCCCTGGTCAGCAGGTTGAATGGGGATCTGCCAATACCCTGATCGTAGGTCGAGCGAAGAAAAGTAGGACGTGGAAGGCAGGCAGTCAATAACATCGTCTAAGAGGAGGACGACGTGTCGTGTTACAATATGTAGGCTTCTGAAATTGCAGACGTGTACTTTCTTCTAAAGGCAAGCACTTTTATGTATATTGAATGTACCGGAAACGTGGCTACGCTTGTGTCCGGCGCAAGCCATGGTGCTACTAATGCTAAAATTAAGAGGCAGAAATATTCTCACTGACTTACTTTTCGAGGCATCCAAACCAGCAGGGCAGCAGGAGGCATGTAAACACACGTACACGTTATGCGTGGTCTTGTTAGGCAATGTGAGCTAGCTATGTGTCCTCACTCAACGTGGCGCAGTGCCTGTTTATCTGTTGGCAAGAAATATAGACGCAATTGCAAAAAGCGCTTGTTCAAGGCTTTGGAAAATTCGGCCTAGGCAGCGTGCCGCTAGTTAGCCTTCCGATACTGCGGGCGCAGCTGAATTCTGTGGGAATGAATCCGTTTCAAAAAAAAAACCCAGGCCTGCGAGGAATCGCACAGAAGTGAGAGAGTATAGCTGGAGGAGCGACGTTCTTAGAGGCCATTGTAGACGTTTGGGGATCTGGCGAAGAGGTCGGGCCATGAGGTATATCGAAGAGCAAGTCAGGTTGTTGTGGGGGCTGCGCACGTCGCCTGTCGCGTGACGCATGTAACCATACGACAAAACTGTTTCACGAGGCAGCGCTTCGTAATAATGATGACGGAAAAGTTGAGGAAGATCATTTCACAATGATGATATTGATGATGCCTCTATAATGGGTGCAGAGCTACAAAGCATGCACCCCTGTGTACTTTCAAATAATTCCTCGCACTCGTTATGCAGTCCACTTTCCGCGACGCGTAGTGCCGTATAACTATTCTGCAACGTCACATCACATTTGTTAATGAGATTCCTCGGCAGGCGTTATACCTATATAGGTCTTTTAGCAGTGACTTTTCGACCACAGGCGTAGCCCACTGGTAGAATGCTCGACTGCCGCGCAGAAAGACGTGGGCTCCACACCACCTCGGTCCTGGTTATTTTTTTTTTCTAAAATTAGCGCGATAGTGGTTACGGACACCGGCGGCGGCGGCGGACAACTACGGCGCCAAACACGGCCTTTGTTTTGATCTCATAACAGCTTACGCTGTAAAAACGCGTCTTCATGAGGGGCCTACCACTCACAAACAGTAACTTAGTTGAACCTCCGGTTCGTTTTGAAAGTTAGTGATTTTCAAAACTTTCCTGAAGGAGCTCGTTGAATAGGCTGTATGTCCACACGCGAAACGCAGTTATATTCACGTCTTTCCATCACTGAAATCCTTAAGGCCGATTTAATATGAGGTGACCGGCAGTACGCACCTTTTCAGCTTCGAAAAAAAACACCGTGATATAATGCTACAATTCGGAATCTTCAGCTGAGCACTAAGTGAAAGACGTGCCGTGACCCTGGATATTCCAGCCATCTTTGTTTGACTGAGCAGTGTTTTCCGATAAAGCGTTCGTATTCTCGAGTTGTCACTAAATAAAAGTCGTAGCTGAGAACGCAAAATTCTCACATATGTGATGAGAGCCGAGAGTGGACGCCCCTAGCTCTGCTCCCGTAGGGAGCACATAGAGTAACTCTATTACTACCATGATGCGGGAAACAGACTTTCATTTGTGACAGATGCACGCACTCCTCCGCCCTTTTATAAAATTAGGATAGGAGGCACGGGAAAAATAATTGCGATTTCGTTCAGGAAAGGACTACGGAGTAGGGAGAGCTGAGATTCGTGAATAGAAACAGAGAGACGCATATGACCACGGCAAGAACGGCTGAGCGTCCTTCGTGCTGGGGGAAAGGAAATGAAAGAGTGGAAAGGGGAAGATCGCCGTATTGGGGGGCTTTTGAATACTTGCAGTTGTTTAACGGAAACAGAACATTTAGTAGGGAACATTGAAGGAGAAAGTAGGACCATCATAAAAAAATTGGGAAGGAAAGGGGGCACACTTGTTCATCAAGAAGGCACTAATAAATCGGCAAAAGATACGTGAAAAAATCGTTAACTTCATAAGACCATTACAAACGTCGCATTATCATATATAAATAATAAGCAATGACTATAAATAAAAACACATGATCATGATAATTATCAAATTATTTCTGATAACAAGCGTGGTAAAGCTTAGAAATAGGCCAAAATAACCCCAAGTGTCCAAGAATGAAGAATTTGTGATCGTAATTGACACAAGAAAGGTTATAATGGTAATAATAATGGTGACAAAACATAGTATGCTCAATAATCACGTACCTAATTCAGCAGAAATGACAGTGACTCGGCAAAAAAAGTTAAAACTCACAAGCTGGTGGAATGAGATCGGAAGTGAAGGAAGCGCTAAAGGATGATCGTAGAAGTAGGTCATGATGAGCATGGCTCAGCAAAAAAGACAGTGACTCAGCAAAAGGCATGCAAACTAAAAAAATTGATGCAATTAGTTCGGACCCATCCCATGGAATGGGCTCCGGTTTCAGAACCCGGGACCCAGGGTTTGGACCCTTAGGTCGTTGCATTTGTGATGACGTGTTTTGACATTAGGTACTGCAATGAAACAGTACTCGCCCAGAAAACCTCATGTGCTTTGACATTACGCTCCCTTATTGCTACTGGCACCAGACATCCTCATGTGCATTGACGCTAGAGTGTCTGAGTACTGCTGGCACCAGAAATTCTCATGTGCACTGACATTAGGGTGTCTGAGTACTTCTGGCACCAGAAACCCCCATGTGCATTGACATTAGGGTTTTTGATGTGAACGTAATGCCAGATGACATTAGCCATTGCAAGTCTAATGACTGTCTAATGTCACATTAAGAGTTCATTAGGTATACATTAGACTCTCAATATTCATTTTCATAAGGGTTATTAATTAGTTTCTCAAAATTCATCAAGCCGCACTGGAACTACCCGAGTGCTCTCAAGAGTAGAGCCACTGTGGACTTTGGGAGAATTTTTTTTATGTGATGAAACAGCACAATGGCTGGTCGACTACCCAGTGACCATATGTAAAATCTACATTGTGCGGCTGTATTGCCAATCTTGTTTGTTTTATATGTTATGCACCAAAGCCAGGTAATAAAGAAAGCAAAGATATCCAAGGCACCTGGAGCGAAGCGCGTGATCAACGTGCTGTTAGGCACTGGGAACACGGCGCCGTGTCATAATCAGACCTCCTCCGCGAAGGGCCCCTAAGAGGTATTCAAATGCTGCCAGCTTCAGGCACCGCATATATACAGGGTTTGCCGCTCGGGCTTTAAGTGGTGCCGCTTCTGCGGCCGAGTTCTATAAGGCTCGCGCCTGGGGATCGAGATAGCACTTTTCCTCGTCTCGGAGCAAAGCTAAAATTGTCTTTAGCTTGTTTTTCTCACATATGTAGATTCGTATGCACTAAAATATATGCGGGGTCGGAGGGCGACAAACAGGTTCTAGTGTCCATATAATTATCATCGCAAGAAAGCAGATTAGCCAAGAAAATTGTTCGACGAAATACTTGTTATGCTCAGCCTTTTTTTCTTGAGCTAATTTAACACTTAGTACTTCTCAATAATATATGCCTAATGAGCTTTGCGTTCACTGTTTCCTCCTTGCAGAAGGTTCCACTGGTCCCAGGAGGTCCCAATGTTCTCTTTGACTTCACGGCTTCCTTCTGTAATTATCACTATATAATCACTGTACTATTCACTAAAATTGATCCTGATTCTGACCCTTTTATACAAGTGCTATTTTTTTAAGAACATAGCAGCGTGATGAACAACTATTAGTCTGGTGCTTTTCTTGCTGAAATGACGACATTCCTAGACACGTCGTTTAGATTACTCCGGATTATTTTTACCACTTCGGATTGCTCAGCGTTAAACTACTGCACATGGGTGCTTTGGAATATCGCCTCTACTTAAATGCGAGAGTCATGAACGGGCTTCGAACCCAGACCTTCGTACTCGATGCAACGTCAGAGGCTAAAAATCAATAGTTGATGCAATAAAAGAGGTGAGCATGAAAACACTAGGCGTTCCATGGCCAACGTGCTCGCGAAGACTCACTCGCTCAAGTATGTGTGTTACATGCTGTACTATAAGTATACGTTGTGCCACAATCTGCGTGAACGCTGTTCATAAAAAAATACTAAAAACATGCCTTACAAAACCATAGATTTCCATAGTTTTGATAACAGGGCCAGTTGGTGATTAATCACCATAAGGCGTGACTTAAGCAGCCACATTGACGTGGACAGGCAGCAGGCACAATACACAACACACGCTGCATTCGAAACTAATTTTATTCACAAGCGACATTTCATTTACACGCATCTGCACGACCTCTGCGTTCTATATACTGCTCACGCATATCCTGTGCGAAAATATACATCGTTCACACGGGTAGTTGTGTGAAAACTAGACTCTTATGACATGAAAAGTCATTACGAGGAAGCATTCAGTCTCAAATACCTTGTGCTGCGTGGATAATTTCATTATTATAGAGACACCACCTATGTTATTAAACATAGAGCTTAAATATCCAGGGAAACTGTACAAACTTTTCGTATTAGCAAAAGCAGACGGGGCCGCGTTAGCCAATCATTTTTTGTTTCATTACAGCAGTGGGACGTCACCTTACTGGAAGTAGCCTAGTATCTTTTATTTATTTAATGAGACGTGTAGCGATTAAAGCAGTGATGTATACTTCCCTGTCCTAGTGAGTCTATTAGCACTTTAAGGGGGCGACCCTCTTCATTTTATCGCCCCAACTAACTTTTTGCCGGCCTCTGCTGAATTTCTCTCCCTTGGTATCCATTCCGTTGTTTTCACTCTTCATCGGTAGCCTGTACCCGTATTGTGTGCGCCGCCCAGGTCCGCTTCTTTCTCCTAATTCACGTAAAGATATCAGCTACCTCGTTTCCCTCCCCCCTCAATTACCCTCGCTTTCCAGTCTGTACAGCTACCAGACGTGTCCCTGGGCAAAAAGTCAAAATAAAATTCTAGATTTCCTTTATTAATATTCTGGTGCAGAAAGAACATCATCTTAAGGGCATTTAGAGAAACAGCACTAATGAAATTTTAAGGAATTAGTTTCAACCGCAGTGTCCTTTACCTTTGGTTTGTAGCCGTCTTGACAAAAATATCAATTAATGTCGAGTGAATGTACTTCCGCGGTTCGGGCATTCAACTTCCTTTCTCTTAAGGTGTCAAGGAGTGTGCTTTCTTGCCTTTACTTTTAAACTACTACGCATTATATATTCGACTAGGAAACGGCCCTCCTCGTGCAGGACTAGGAGAGAGCTCTTGTCTCCTTAAAGTATGGATAAAGTGAAAAGTGTTTGTTTGTGCCTCGCACTCCTAGCTGCTATTGCATGTATGTATTTGATAGATTGTAAACATATTTTTATAACTCTTCAACATTTGCTTTCGCGTAAACCATATATAATTTAAAAAGGAATCAAGTGCGCTAAAGCTTCCGCATCTGCGTGCTGATACCTTGGCCACCTCCGCCAGCTGTCCTTCTAAAGGTGGAGCTCGTGATATACGCAATATGTCCGAGAAGCACTTTTTCTGTCCGGTGCAACACGACGTGGTAATTCGTACCTGAAATTGAACCGCTGTGTCCCGGATGATTATTATCTAGTTTCTCTGTCCGGAAGGGTGAACTTAAGATCAGCCACTAATGTCTGGTGTTCACAATGCACATCCGTTGTAGGATACGGGCGTAGCGTTGCGTAGGTTTTGGTATTCCGTAGGAGGCTTGGAACATCGCGGAATTTCTTTTTTTCCCTTAGAAAACTACTCTGATACCTTGCTTGTCTGTAGAGAGAACTATGATATGCCCGAACACCTGTCCCTTGCGGCAACGACAAAATAGTGTTGTTTCAAAATTTGATGTGTACACCAATGGTGCTAGTGCAGCTTCGTTCTGGAAGCGGGGCTCTAACTGGAGCGCAGCCAGTTCATTGGCAAAAATTACCATTGTTTGATTTAACCATGATAATAAACTTCCCAAAGTTCTTCCCAAAGCGTAACTGTTTTCTGTTCATTTGAAGAACGACGTCAAATACGAGAAACAAAAGGCATCCTTTATTGCTCTGAGTGAGGAACAGGTCACTTGCTAACTGTAGGGCATTTTCTAGCAAAGAAAACGGTGGCATATTTATGCGCACACAGTCCATTGCGAAAGTGACTATCTGAAAAACACATGGTAATGTCAGCAAGCCTCGAAATTCTGTACTTACATGTACGTTGCCCAGCGAAAATACGCTTGTTCCTTTTGTGTTACAACAAAATGTGCAGTTACACAGCACTCGTCTTCTGCAGTTTTCTCGACTTCCCTCTGTTACACGAACACTTTAAGGCGCGTGCACACTGGCGGAAAAACGCGCGCGGCGTGCCGCCGGCGGCAAAACGCGAGGCTCCGAGGCTGCCGCGCGGCAGGGATTCTCTTGCCGCGAGACGATCGGTCTGTGCACGATTTTACCCAATAGTCTAGGTGGTGTTGATTTTACGCGGCGCGCCGCGTGCCGCCGGAGAGGAGACCAATCAGAGCATCCCCGTCTGTGACGTACGCGCTCCATCGCGGAGTCATGCGGACCCGCCCGGAGGCTCGTTTCGTACCCGTACGGTGGCTCGCTTGCCTCTCGGGCCCGTTCGCTCGGAAGAGGCGGGATTCGCGGTTCGCCACGAGCAGTGTCGCCGCCGAAGCGTTTCTCCGCAGGCCACGCGCCGCGCGCGTTTTTCCGCCAGTGTGCACGGGCCTTTATACCTTTTCATAATGGCTTTGCTGCCGAACATAAGAGCCAGTAGGGGACGCGTCTGCTTTAGGGGCGATGTACTACCACATGCCGTCCTCGTAAGAATTTATAGGACAGAGTACTTTTATTTGATGCAGTGTATCATCTAAATCGTTGTTCAAAAGCATGCGTCATCGGGAGGTCGATAGTCTGTTTGGTAACATAAGAAAGGTGTGATGTTTATTAGGGCTGAAGACATTGCTTTTTTTTCTTGGAGGAACATTGTCATGGGTTTGGCGAAGTATTGTTCAGAGAAAAAGGAACTTTGTTAAGAGCGTGCCCCTTAGAAATGATGTGAATAAACGCGTTCTGAAAGCTTTGTGGTAGATCCCACTGTCATACTGATCGGTGTAACATGAAAGTAAAACGCGTCACCGGAGCATAGACCGCAAGATTCTGAGCCGTTGTGAGCACACATCGGGGGCGTAATGCGCAAGGATCTATAACAATTGACAAACAAACGAAAGTTATCGAACTGCTTGGGACCGGGCTGAATACTCCGGAGATACTGCATTGCAGGCATCGTAGTACTGCGCAAATCCTCTGTAAACCACAGACATTCACTAATTGTGCAAGCGTAATCGAACAGCTTCAGGCAACCGCTTCGTGAACTCACCGTCCGCTGCAGCGAAAGGCACATACGAGTTGCGCCTCGGCGATGGTCGTTTGAGTGTGCTTGGTGCGCAGCGTTGCGCTGGCGACGCGTTATGCTGGCGGATCGCTTCAGCATAGCTAAGGCTACGTCGGTCCTGCTCCTTAGTTTTCGTAGCAGGCAGCTGGGTTACGGCGCACTCTGCTCCAAGAACGCGAGGCTGTTCTCTCTGTTCGAACCATTAACGCAGTAAGGCGCCCTGCTTTTCAGTGGCGTGCCTGCCGCTCTATCAAAGCACTGATTTGCATGATATTCGCCCATGTACGCCGTTGCCTTTCTGGAGCACTTAGTTCAGTAGCCTTCTTATTCATTCCTACAATAAGCAAAACAGTAGCTGGCGTAGAAACAATGTTCATGTATATGAAAGCTACCCTAAGCGACGAGAATACGTCACACACCAGTCCGACGCGAAAGACCAAACAGAGAACGCCATCACTCTCCCACAAAACATTGTTATCTGAAAATCAGAAGGCACACACCACGTTTCCCCGGGAGCGTCTGCTGCGCTGCAACAACCACAGTGCTCACTCGCGGCGCTCGTTAGCGTGCTGAAGCAACACCTCTCTTCAACCCTCCTGGATTGCGGCACCACCCTTGCGATTTACACCCCTGCCTGTCTAGAACAATTAATGAGAAACGCCGCAAAAAAAAGCTGCACTGAAACTCCTTTCACATAAAAGCGCTCTCGATCCACCGATTTCAGCAGCCATCACGCGATTGACAAAGCCTACATTAGCGCAGTGAGCGCCGTTGTAATCGATATCCCAATAGCTGGAAAAGTGCGCTAGCGGAGCAGCGTGCGAGCAGTGCCGCGGGGAGCACGTAACAGGAGCAGGATAGAGACGCAAATTCGGAAAAGCGAGTGATGGGCTCTCTTCCCAAGGAAAAGTGCGCATCACAACAGCGGCTGTTGCGCGAAAGAAGACATGTTAAACCAAGGCACGCCGCGTACCGCGGCGCGACTCGATCACCGTGACTGTTCAGGCGCTTTAATGTGAAACACGCTTCACGCGCGGCTCGTCGAAGTTAGCTTCGAGATAAGGAGGCGCTAATACATCTCGAATGCGATGCAACTGGAATTGTGTGATAGCAACAACCACCAGGAAAAGGCGTCGTCTAATTAAAAGCAGTTAAGAGTAGTAGCAAAAGGAACATACTACAACCGAGATTGGCTCTGAGGCGTACAACACTCACTAATAACAAATGTAGCCGTAGTCACGTGTTGCACTTTGCTTTCAGACTTCAGTGAAATTGCGCACACCAGCGGGATACTGTCAGGCGTCCAGTAGGTTTATGTAAATGATTGCAGTAAAAGGCGAGATCTTGCTAATGTTTCGGCGGCCATGATCTCTGCGCATTTTGATATAATGATTTGATAAGTGCCTGAGTTCCCTCCCTATTCCCTCACGAGGCATGTTCACTCTCGGTTGAAAATTCAGTTTTTAGATTTGTTTGTATATAGGATTGTTCACTCTTTCAGCGCACTATGACCAGACGAAATAGCACGCGAAAGAGAACTCCGCCTCCATTCCACCCCGTGAAACCGGATCTAAAGCAAAGACGTTTGAGTAGACGCCACCACAACTGATTTTAGGTACAACCTAGCTGCGCAACTAATGTCACTGCAAATGCCGATGCAACACTTTTATTTGAAAACGCCATTACGAGGTTGCTTACTGCATGTCTTCACAGCAGCGTTGTCTGCCTCTCCCTGATAATGTTATGCACACGTTATCGCTAACTCTACCGACCGGCATATCTCTCTCCTCTTTAGCCCCTACACGAAAGTGTTGCCCGACACTGCTTGATGTGCAAAAAGCTTCCTGGAGAACGTACTTATTAGTCAACAATATTACTTATATGACTGGCACAGTGAGACCTACCCATAGGCCGAATTTACTACCTTTTGTTTCAGCTTACTCTGGATTGCCGATGAAATTTTCTTCTTCATTTGGTAGATGCCTCCGTTTCATGAAGACATTGATTTTTATATGCCCGAGAAGGGGGTCCCGATGCAAAATGTCGCCCACCTAGAGGCTGTACATGCCGCTGTTATTTAGAACCTAATGTTATACGACATTCCGCAGGTTATGGCATTCTTCTTAGACTGAAGCGTAGTTGATACAAGACAAATGCGTATGGAAGAAATTCTGTTTGATTTATCTGCCATAGGAATCGATATAGCACAAAAATGAAACCTGTATTCGTGAATCTGTGGGATGCACAAGCGACAATCTGGCGAATGAAGGGCTGGGAGGTGGGTTGGGTACTCTGCACATGTGAACGCTTTCCATTTCGACATCAGTGACACCTTGACACTGCCCAGAGGTCCTCGGCAGTTATGCACAAGCGAGTTATCCAACGGCTTACATTTCTTCGGGAGCGCTGAACTGCACGTGCCAGAGCACTGCGCAATGCTGCCATAAAACAGGAACGTCCGTAAACGGGTGAAACATGGCGAGCGAAATCGAACGAGCTGTCACGGGATAGCTTTGTGAACACACAGCCCGCCTTAGCGAAAGAAGCATCATTTGCTTGTAGACGATCGTTTTTGTGTTCTTGGAGCAGAGCGCGTCGAAACACAATTGACCACACAAGACAAATTTAGCAGCTATTCTGGTTGTACCTCATTGCTCAAGCAACGCGCCGGTAGCACGCCGGCGCGTCGCTTACCACCACTGCGATCGAGACGCTGAGGCTACGGAAAGGCTAGTTGCCGGCGCGCATTAGCATGGCGATCTGCTTAGCTCTATCGCTCCTAGATGGCCGCGCCACCGCTGCGAGGTAATATTGCAATGAAAGAGGAGCGATGTTATTTAGGAGTAATTTTGCTTGCTAAATATTTTTGCTTTAACTGGACGTCTCTCAAATTCAAAATGTCAAGCGGTATAGACTGTTTTCTCTATCTCCGAAGTGGCGGTGGTGCTATCGGTGGGACTTCCAACTCCTTTCGTCGCATCCCACGTGATTGTTGGTTCGTGTCCGAGCGGGCGCTACTCATTAAATATAAACGCATGTTCATTTTTTCAGACGTGCAGTTCTGTGACGAGAGTGCGTCAGTGATTTTTGGTTGGCCCTTGCACATAACACTTTCGTATTAAAATCAGCGGTAGTTATTTTGGCGAAAATAGTGTACAGAGACATGAGTAGGCAGCATGTTTTCAAGCTTACAATAACTCTAACTAGAAAGGACCTGTTCTTGTTTGTGACGTTGTCGCAGTCCAAAAATGAAGTTTCTGCTTAGTGAGACAGTATTGAGGCTTATTCACATGCCCATTTGCTTGATTTTACATTGAATTACCGCATAACGTCCTGGGCTCTTTAAGCAACAAAAAATCGATCGATTGCATCTGTATTACGAACTGACACCCTAAATTTCATTTCATACTTTTAAAATTTACCTTCGCTTTCATTTTAAAAAATATCGCTCGCAGCCAAATTCCGACGCTGTTCAATATTTATCCCTCTTGCCTACAAAGTCCTGTCAACTTCATCACTACATAGCTCAACTGACCTAGCTCAAAGGAGGCTCTACTCCCGTGCATTGGCTTGTTTTTGTCTTTCCGCACAGCAGCTTTTCTTACCGACTTCTTTACTTGAGGCTAAATTCTCAAATTTCTCTTGTTAGTTTCGTGGATACAAGAGAGAACAAGTTGAACTTCCTGTACTGCTTGTTCGTTCCTCTACCTACACCTTGATACATGCTAATATTTGAAATCACTCCAGCATGTTCGCGTACCTAGAGTCACATGCCTGGTTCCACCGCTCCCAGTTGTGTGCTAGGCCGTGTACAGGTGTAGACAGTAGCACAGATTGTCTTTTTCTGCATATACCAAGCGGTGTATATATATTGGCGCTTGTCAGCTCGTCTAATTTGCTACATACTAGTCCGAGACTATCAAAGTGATGCAGCAAGGCAAGAAGCAAAGCTGTAAACATCATATACGATGTGGTTTTTATACAATTGCAGTCCTTATTGAAAACGTTCTGGCATACTGCGCCATCGCCAACATAATTATAAACATCGGGGTCCGTTTTACATGAGGCCAGGAATCCATAAAAGCATAATCCCAGTGAAAACTTATTGAAAACGTTCTGTCGTATTGCGCCATCGGCAACATAATCATAAACATCATAGTCCGTTCTAGATAAGGCCAGAAATCTATAAAAGCATAATCCTAGTCAAAACGGACCATACTGAACAACTACAGATGAAATAGCTCTGCCTGCTTGGGCAGGACATTTCAGAAATATATTTCCCATTAGAAAATGCTAGCAAAGGGGAATTTCAACATGTATTAGACGCCAGAACTAAACGTGTATCTGACGAAGAAATACCAATAAATAAATGTGCCTTACGGTAAAGACAGTGTAATGGAGACTCCAAATTTAATTTGACCAAATGTGGCACATTACCGTGCGCCTTAGTCTAATAACAGGCATTTCAAAATATTGTTCATTATTCGTTATATTATATCACCGTCTGCCTCAGCACCGCCTTTTCTTTCATAATCTTCTACTCTTTTCGCAGATGGTAAGACGAATGACAAGACCGAGAGGTGTGACCGCATAAGCAGCTCAAGTTTTGGAAACAAATCCCGACCTCCATTCGGCCCTTACTGCGAACACCTTCATAAGAAGACGCATCCCAATCGCACATGGATTGGCACCGTGAGTGGCCAGTGTGACCTGCCTTTTCCATGCAGATTTTGTTTTCCCTTCCGAACGCACCGGAATGGTGAAGCGGCTGCCTACTATGCAAAAAACGTCATGGTGAAATTTTATTCGATTCTTCTTTCGCGGGAAAAATTCTACTATTAATACGTAGAACTTTTGTACAAAGTACAGGAACGCTGGCGATAAAACAGTACGCCAGTCTGCGCTAGAATAGACTACAGTTCAGGTGTTGCCATGGGATGGCATGCAATAAAACAGTTCTTTTTCGTGAATATTGAAAGCATCGCTTAATCCTTAATATATCGAAATCACCATCACTATAGCCCTAATTTACGAAGGCTTGTCCATATGATCTCTAATCAACCCTGTCCTGCACGAGTTGATTCTGTTTTGTGCTAGTAAATTTCTTGATTTCATCACACTGTACCCGTCCCACCGTTGGCTGCGTTTTTACTCTCTTTTTTATTGGTCGCGTCACTGTAACTGACCATCCGTTAACTGTCCTAAGCACAACAGTGCCTGTCCTGGTCAATTATTGCCCCTTAATTACCACTAGAACATCCGATTCCCCTGCTTGTTACCTGGTCCCCCTCAGTGTCTTTCTATCTCTGTATGTTGCGCCTGTCCTTTATAACAATACCAGCGAAATACTGGCGAGCGAAGTCGATTATTTCATGAGGCGGGCCGCGGCTGGAGTTACTTGGGGGTAACGTTGCACCATTGTTTTGCGACCTAGAAGGCTCCCCAAGTGTGTGATATTTTGACTATAGTGGTAGGTGTTGAACAAGGGGAGAAATGGGGTATACGTCCCGTTGCTGCAGTGCGGACATATTTGGCCAATTCCCGAGCACATGAAGCAGGTCGCCCTATCATCATACGCACGTCGTTGGGCGGAGTCGCGATATCTACGGTAAGTGGGCGGCAGACATGTGCATGCCGAAAGACTGAGCAGAGAAACAAGCTTCATACCATCGTCTTTAAACTCTCGGCGCGAAACTGTTCGCATTAGCAGAGTGTTTCGCGAATTGTCTTTCTTCCGGCAGTGAAAATCAGTAAGAAAAGCGACCTCCTATATCTAGTAGGACAACGGGCAATACGCTTTCTGTTGAAGATGGGCGAGGCAGCGAAAGACGTTAAGAATACAAACTGGCGGGGGCGTTCTGCAACCGCATGAATGTCAGTTCGATTCGGTGACTGCTCGACTGATGAAACCGCCGGTACCCCGCAGAAACGTCATTCGCTTCAGCGCAATGTTTGGATGCCGTTAAACTGAAGGCATCATCTGCCATCGTATTATTATATTGCTAGTCCCTGCGATTCTGTAACATTTTGTCAACCTTCCAAGAGATCGCCGGAATGTTATAAATGTATGCGATGTATTATTTTCAACTAGTTTACACTTGATGGAGGGGGGGGGTTGTTTAGTTTGGCGCGCTGACGATTATCTTGCTGACTGATAAAAACTCGAACGTTATACCTGCAAGTGTCGTAGCTAGTGAGCTCCATTTCGTGGGTGCACACTGCGACACAGAATAAAAGATTAGCTAAAATAAGCGTAAAGCTCTAGCAGTTATGAGCAATAACGGCACTGGTATCAAAAACAATTTTGCAGTAGTTTTGAATACTAAAAACTGCAATATGATTGTGAGACACGCCATCGGGGATAGCCACGCAAATTTTGACTATCTAGGACTCTTTAACTCGAACCCTACCCGAGACTCCAGCACTTTACCTCTAGTGACGTAAGAACGCCGCGACCGTGATCGACCGTGAGCCTATTTGGTCAGCAGCAGTTCATAGTGAGCACTATACCACAGCGGCCGCTATAATTGTTTTCGTTGAGCTAGTCCTCTGACTAAGTCGACACCGCCGTTTGCAGAAAATGTACCTCGATCATCAGTTTGACTTAATTTGACTAATGGCGTTGAGCGTCGGCGAAGGAAAAGAGCAGATGACACCGGCTGCATTGTCGGTAGACCAGGCTAAAGCATTTTTGCCTTGGGCCGTGCGAAGACTACATATACAAAATTTACATGTGAAATGTATAGATATCAGCTTATAAGAGCGCCCATATCGTTCCCATTCTCTCATGTCCTCGTTCCCTTGCTTTGTTGAATTCCAGCGATGATAACATAGTTAAAACACCCCTATATTGATCGGTTGACTGTGTCTGCGTAGTACTATAAGGGCTAGTGGGCGATTATCGAATCACTGCGTAATGTCACGAAATTTGCTAAATTACGTCACGCTGGCAAGTATACAGTCTGTTGCGATCCCACCGCTGCTCACCAGTTTGTTGTGGTCTCACCGCTGCCACCAGTTGTTGCAATCTCACCGCTGACGTCCATTTGTTGGGATTCCTACCGCTGCCACCACTTGCTGCGGTTCATCCCACTGCTCAGCATTCAGTTTGTTGGGACCGGCCTGCCGCTCCACGGAGCCGACCCATTTGGTAGCGTGGACCTTGCGGAGACGGGATCATACCGATGGCTGAGACTCCCGGAGATACGAGCCGAGGCAGATCAAGAGTCCGGGGCAGAGGAAAACTTAACGGAGGTTTATTACATGGTTGAAAATGAGAAATGCGCCGAGAGAGAGCTCGGCAGCTCGTTTTTCTACAAAGGTTGTCGTCCCCAGATCCCTAGCTGGGGAATAAGCCTTAATTAGAAATGTCCAATCAACACACGTTAGCGTCCTTCATGGTCACCACCCTCAAGTGGGCGTCAACCTCGCACTCTCCCAGCGTTCGTCATAGCCGCGAGGAGGGCACGCGCACACCCATCCGGAACCCGCCGGATCGCGATAAACCACGCACACATGCTGACCACTGCGCTCACGCCCGGGCCACCCAGAGAGTTCGTCCGGAAGTGCGCTAATGTTCGCGTCCACATGGCCGCACACAAACGACCGTTCCTCGCCGGAATCACACGAAACACGAGGTGCCAGAGAGCCACGTCCGCACCCGTGCGCTGTCGTCCCGGTGCAGTTGCCGGCGGTGTCTTGCCCGAAGGTCGCCGGGTCATCAATCCCGCAGCAGGGGTCCTTCCGCCGCGTAGCCGAAACACGGTGGGCTTTCGAAGAGGGGCTCGCACAAATGTTTTCCGAAGTGCAAACCCCAGTCGTAACAGCCTCTCCGGCGGGAGGATGATGATCTCGATGGGCTGAGGTTTGCAGCCACAGTCCGGAGAGATCGGCGATGACGTCAGGCTTGGTGAAGACTAGCTCGGTCAAGTCGAGTACACCACCTGTCTCCTTCCTGCACAATCACTTAGACCTTCTTCTGCCAGGCAAACAGGCAACAGTCACGCAAACACATCACAACCACTCAGCGGGTCAGTGCGTGACAGCGCTGTAGGACCCCACCAGGCAATTCGCTCAGTCGTGAGCAGTTATTCCCACCAAAAAGCTTCC
This sequence comes from Hyalomma asiaticum, assembly GCA_013339685.2. Lineage (NCBI taxonomy): Eukaryota > Metazoa > Arthropoda > Arachnida > Ixodida > Ixodidae > Hyalomma > Hyalomma asiaticum. The sequence continues at coordinate 22,838 of JABSTT010003011.1, forward strand.
CACTTTCTTTTGGCCCACACAGTACCAAGAGCAGCCACACTCAGACACAAAGTAAAGCAACTGCTTCATTGAAAAAAGGTTACTCATACACGTGAATGAACACGCAAAAATAGTACATGCGAAAGGCACGACTCAAAACCGACACACAGAAATCAGATTACACTGAGGCTTTCGCTATTCTAGGGCAACGATCAAGAGCATCGGCGTTACCTCTAAATTCCGTCTCCTGCAGCGAACCTCACTATGATTTTCAATTAGCCAAGCTCCAGCTCAAACGGGCTAAACAATTCTGTGTTCTCGCATGACACATAAAGGTGACAGTACCCAAACACTCGAAGCTTTAACTGTCCTGCTTTGTGGAGATTACCGCTCCTTTAGTTCAACCGGAACTCTGCGAACATCTGCGTATCAATGAACTCATTTATGCCACACAGTCTTCCAATAAATAAATCCCCGAGTTCATTTCAAAGGCTTCTAAGCATAAGAATAACGCTTAAAAGAAAACAATTTCCAAAAGTCTAATCTCAGTAGCGGAAACAAAAACTCTCTATTCTTGAGATAAAGTAGACAAACAAAATGAAATTGTCATTTCCGCTCATCCTTATCTGTACTCTGTAACAGCTTACGGATGACTCATGCTTTTCAGTCGTACACGAGGTGGTCGTGCGCGGAACACGCTGCTCATTGAGCCACACGTACCAAAGCGCCTAGAAGCTGCACGCTTTGCCACCGAGCCTACCCACATTCTTTGCTGTCGACTTCCCCTCGTCACCTCGTTCCGTGACTCGCGAGGTTCAGCTAGCCCGCGCTTCGCCGACACTTCGAACGCCACATGAAAAGAACTGCGGGAGGTTAACTGTTCCCTTCTCGTAGGCCCTCTCCGTCCACGACACGCTTTTGTGTTCCTTTTCTTTCGGCGGAACTGAAGCCGTCCGTGCAACTTGAGCATGGATGACAAACGAACCGATCGCTTCCTCCACCGTCTGGAGCCTTTCTTCAAGTTCGTCTCTACGCGTGCGGCGTTCTTTGCCGCTTTGCTCTCATTGTAGCGCTTTTTCCTTGCGCGCTTCTTGGTGCTCAACTTCGATCTCTTCGCTTGCGCCAAATACTTAGGAATAGACTCGTCACTGGAGCTTCCTGTTGCGCCTCCGCCGTCTGAATGATTTACGCATAAATCTTCTCTTTCTTTACTCTTTAGACTGGCGGCTAACTTAACGCGCTTAGGTACAATGCAATCTGCCTGTACACAAGGCCGCTCACACACCTGGGAGCTGTCCTCAACTGCACTGACCTTGCTACAATGCGGTTCAGCGCACTCTGCTAAACTCACACTGGGGTTCCTGCAACGCGTGCCGTGATCCCATTGAATACCGCATGAATTACCCATCATTGCGACATCCTTACGGTGTAACTGTGCCAACTTCTCCGCGTTCTGCTTACGTACTTCCCTAGTACTCGTCTCGCACAGAACAGCGTCGCGCTTAGGATCGGCTTCAACTGCCTCTCTTGCCATTGTGGCATCTCTTAGGGCTAACGTTTTTCGCTCTACTGGGAAAACGCTGCTACTCTCACACTTAGTCTTGCTAGCTTCCGCGACACCTTCAGATGAGTTCTGTGACAAATCACCCACAGCCGGTCTAACTGCCTCACCCTTGTTCATTTGACACGTCATCTCATCACTCTCCGTGCGGTCGCACTGTCGGGCTTCACCTACGCTATCACTAAGAACATTTTTAGCTGGGCCCCTCCCGACTGTACCGTGCTTCCGATTCAACGAACGTGTGCTATGCTCAGCCACCACACAGTGTGACTCCGGAAGGCCGTTCGAGTGATGAGGCACGGGCACAATCTCCAGCTCCTCATTGACCCCATAGGGGCTGAGAGAACAAGCCTCGTCCTCCCACCGAACGCCTTGCGGAATGACCTCCGGCTTTAGACACTCAACGTCATCACCCTTCACATGCTCGAACTGTTGGGCCTTACCTGCGCTATCACTCAGAACGTCCTTAGCCAGGCTCTCCCTAACAGTACTATCGTGACCTCGATGCGTTGAGTCTGACCCATGCTTAGCTACCACAGCGGCAGGGTTTCCGTCCGACAGCCTTTTTCTGCACGTAGCTTCACTAGGTGCTTTACGCTCTTCCGAGCTTCTCGATCTTTCCTTAGCCGGAGCGTTTTCTACAACGTCCGCTACAGGGCTGTCCCTTTTGTTGCCAGTTAAAGTATTCCCCTTTAACTTCGTTCCCTCAACTATCGGACCTCCACACAGTACCCTGGCCGCGACGTTTTGCTCCTTTCCACAAAGAGGAAGATCGCCGTGCATGTTTCTCTCGCTCTCACTGCTCTTAAAGGAAACACTGAATTGCTTTAGCAACGCTTTCTTTGAGGTATCATAATTTCTGAACTCATCATCTGAAAGGCGAGCCAACACAGCTGATAAGTTCGAAGGAAGTATACCTATCAACGCGAATGACCAATAGTCGCTGTGGAGCTCTGCTTTTTCGCAAACCTGCTCGTAAGAGGCTAGGAAACATTCTATGTTTTCGCTCTCTGTGAATTTGCGCATCCTTGCAATTACTTGTCTCTGCTTCAGTGACTGGATTTGTCTTTCCAAATTTTCCATTTCAATTCTGTATTTTTCCTTTCTTTCGCTTTCCTCTTTTTGCTCTGTTTCAATTTTGAGTTTCCGTTCCCTTTCCTCAATGCTCTCTAGGCATTCTTCGATTTCCTCATCGTCCGCCCCGATAGTCTCGATCGCCTCAATGATCTCTGACCTTCTCCATGTCTCGGCAACCTCTATGCCCAACTCTGCGGCCAACTTTAACAATTCAGGCTTCTCTAGTGCCTTCAAGATCATGGCCGCTCCCAGTACCGCTTTCTGCACTCCACAAAGTTACCACACAGGTTTCCGACTGCTTTATCTGCTGCACTAAGGTTCCACACAGGATGCCTCACTGCTTTCTCTGCTCCACAAAGGTTCCACACAGGATCTCTGCCTTGTCGTACTTAACCCAGACGACAACGGCAGCTAAAACTACCAGCTTTTACTTGTCACTAAGAGCAAATGCCTGGTAAAATTCAACAGAGAAAGTCAGCACATACCCAGCAAGCAGTCGTGCGTCCAGCGTACTTCATCTGAAAGTTGCCGTTCGGTAGATCCCCAAGTCGATGAGCTCGATCTCATCCCTCCGTTGACGTCCGTTTGGTGTGGTTCGACCCCACCGCTGCCACCAGTTTGTTGCGATCCCACCGCTGCTCACCAGTTTGTTGTGGTCTCACCGCTGCCACCAGTTGTTGCAATCTCACCGCTGACGTCCATTTGTTGGGATTCCTACCGCTGCCACCACTTGCTGCGGTTCATCCCACTGCTCAGCATTCAGTTTGTTGGGACCGGCCTGCCGCTCCACGGAGCCGACCTTGCGGAGACGGGATCATACCGCTGGCTGAGACTCCCGGAGATACGAGCCGAGGCAGATCAAGAGACCGGGGCAGAGGAAAACTTAACGGAGGTTTATTACATGGTTGAAAATGAGAAATGCGCCGAGAGAGAGCTCGGCAGCTCGTTTTTCTACAAAGGTTGTCGTCCCCAGATCCCTAGCTGGGGAATAAGCCTTAATTAGAAATGTCCAATCAACACACGTTAGCGTCCTTCATGGTCACCACCCTCAAGTGGGCGTCAACCTCGCACTCTCCCAGCGTTCGTCATAGCCGCGAGGAGGGCACGCGCACACCCATCCGGAACCCGCCGGATCGCGATAAACCACGCACACATGCTGACCAGTGCGCTCACACCCCGGCCACCCAGAGAGTTCGTCCGGAAGTGCGCTAATGTTCGCGTCCACATGGCCGCACACAAACGACCGTTCCTCGCCGGAATCACACGAAACACGAGGTGCCAGAGAGCCACGTCCGCACCCGTGCGCTGTCGTCCCGGTGCAGTTGCCGGCGGTGTCTTGCCCGAAGGTCGCCGGGTCATCAATCCCGCAGCAGGGGTCCTTCCGCCGCGTAGCCGAAACACGGTGGGCTTTCGAAGAGGGGCTCGCACAAATGTTTTCCGAAGTGCAAACCCCAGTCGTAACAAGTCACATCCTCGTGCTTAGATATCGCAGAGTATCTTACACACTCCAGCGGAGCTCGTATTGCCTCAAAAGTGTTGATGACGTTGCAGGCTTCGTTACGAACTATCATCATGATGAAATCAGTGCGCACCCAATTCTTTCTTCCCTTGCGCTAAGAGTGTTCAAAGACAAGGCTCGCGCCAGGCGCTGCGCGCACCCGTGACACGTGCCTGCTTCTCAGTGCACGGTCGTCAAACGAAGATGCGGAAACATCCGCGTGGCAAGGACCAGATATCCTGAACGCTGGGGGCCTCGTAACACCACCGGCTTGAGTCCCCCAGGCAACAGTCATGATTACGTCACTGCAACATTGGACGTCATCCTAGACAATGATTTCAAGAATCAACAAAGCGCTGTCACTGACTTCAGATCCCAGTTGAAGTCGATGGTTTGACGAAGCATCGTCTGGTCGGGAATAAGCATGAAGAAACAAAAACAACGAGCGCCGACAAAAATGAAAAGGTTTTAAAAAGTTGAAAAATGACGTTTCGGCTACGGTGCGGCAGCCTTGTTAACAGTAAAATGGCCCAGCGAAGCGGGCTTATGTCCGTTTTAGAACGCTGCCGAGACACCTGGCGTACGCTGGTGGTAGATTGCCATCATTTCTGTTCAGAAGAGCGGATAATCGGGCCACTTGGTAAGCATTCATGGTGATAAGTGCGCAAACTCAGCACAAGGACACAGCAGGGAGAAACAAACAAAGTTCGCAGAACCCGTGCCAACGCCTCACTAACACTAGGCACATAGGGGATGGCTGCAAGGGCTTGGGGCTGCACCGCGAGAGGTGCGGCGACGTTCCGTGTGCGCTGCTCTACGGAACGAACAAAACTGACAGGGTACCCGTTATCAGAAAGCTCGCTGCGCACTTTTGACAGGTCAGAGGCGCGGTCCGCGTCACTGGAGCAAATCCTATGTGCTCTCTGTATCAGGGAAGCGGCAACAGAACGCTTGTGGCAGGCCGGGTGGACTGACTTGTAATGCAGGTAACGACCGGTGTGCGTCGCCTTCCGGAAGACACCTAAAGAAAGGTGGCCGTTTTTTTCGTTCTACGAGTACGAACTCGTACTGGTAGAACTTTCGACGAACTTTCGACATACACGTCGCTCATGTTCCTGCCCGCAAACTTAAACACGAACTGGTGCACGTGAAGGACCCCCTCAAGAAAGAAAAGTTCCCTGGCATTGTTTACACAATTCCATGCGCAGACTGCGACTATGTTTATATCTGGGAGAGTGGTAACTTTGAAAGACGACTGAAAGACCACATGAATGACGTCAGGAAGAAAAACGTTGTATCGAACGCACTAGCGGAACATGTGGCTACATCTAATCACGATATTGACTGGGCCAAGGCAACCGTAATCGCCAAGGGAAGAAACTGGTGTTCGCGTCAATACCTGGAATCTCTCTTTATCCAGACTACGAAAAAAAAGGCTGAACAGAACTCATGGCAATCTGCCACCAGCGTACGCCAGGTGTCTCGGCAGCGTTCTAAAACGGACATAAGCCCGCTTCGCTGGGCCATTTTACTGTGAACAAGGCCACCGTACGGTAGCCGAAACGTTATTTTTTAACTTTTTTAAACCTTTTCATTTTGGTCAGCGCTCATTGTTTTTGTTTCTTCAGATCCCAGTTGATAACGCTTTCTTCAACAATGTGATACCGCCGGATAGCAACATCGGTTACCATGTATTGAAGGTGGTGGAAGAGCAGGTCGTTCCGCTGCTCTCCAGCGTCATTATTCTTGTGGGCAAAAAAAAACTGCCAACAGCCTTAGACGGCGTCATCGATGAGACATACAACTGCTGCGGAATCGTCCGATTTAGGGGTAGCTCAGGTGTAAACAAGCTGCAAGATGCATAGCCGAGCTGCAACAAGGCAACGTTAACTCAGTCTTGAATGCAGGCACCTCCACAGATGGGCAAGGTTACCCACATAAATTGATTTAAGGAAGCCAGCAACACCTTTGTCCGGCCCCGCCACGGTGGTCTAGTGGCTATGGTACTTGGCTGCTGATACGAGGGTCGCGGGATCGAATCCCCGCCGCGGCCGCTGCATTTCGATGGAAGCGAAATCTTGAGGTCCGTGTGCTGTGCGATGTCAGTGCACGTTAAAGAACCCCAGGTTCTTAACGTGCACTGACATCATGCCCGCATGAATTTTGGCGGACCCCCAACTATGACTGAAGATCCCGAACCACCTTTAAACGTCAGTCAAAGGCTTCCCAGGCATAAACAAGAGCAGCTGGAAGCCTTGCTTCAGCAATAAAAGAACCGCTTTTCATCGTAGAGGATTCGTCCGAAAGCTGTTGCGAAGCACAACATACAAGACGAATATGCCCATCCACTCCTTCAGCGCCCGCACCGACTTTCGGCGTGAGAACGCGAAGCCATCAAGCAACATGTCGAGTAGACGCCAAAAAATACACCAACCAAAAGGAACATAAATTTACTGATGTTTTAGCCCTCCATAGGGCAGTGCTGTTCACAATCTGTGAACAATGCTCCAGTACGGCTGATGCGATGCGAGCCGAAACGTCACTGAATCCACGTTCATTTTGGTGGGCGTATCTTGTCGCGTCTACTCAGCACGCATCTGCCAGTCCAGAAGAGGTTTACGTCAAACTTTTGATTTCAACAAGCAACATGTAGACATAGTGCTTCGCGACGCCATCATCCAGCCGCCCGAGAGTTCATGCTCGTCGCCCATCGTATTAGTAAAAAAGGGTGGAACATTACGTTTCTGCATCAATTATTGTGGTGTGACAAAAATCACGAAGAAGCCCTATATGCTAATCCATGGACAGACGACGCCTTGGATCGTATCTACAACGTACGGGACCCACGCGCACATCAATCCGAAGATATCACCACGTGCTCCGACCTAACTCAGGCGATATTGAGATATATCCATACAATTCACCACCGAACCACCATTTGCCATCCGCTAATGAAAGGCCTAAATAACACAATTGCCGACATGCTAGAAATATACAGTCACCCATTCTTTTTTACCTGAGCGCGCTAGTGTCCACCAGAGAGTCGATAAGCCGAGCGGAGCGACGTACCAAACGAGAATACACGTGTGCGTGCAGTGATCAGTCCGGTGCAGCTCTCGTCTGAGAGGCTGTTTTCTAAAACGGAGCCAACCCGACTTCTGCAGAAGAGGAAATCTGCAGAAGAGTCCGAGTGACCACAGCTGAGAAAACATTTCCTAGGTCTGAGTAAGAGTGAGCACAAGCTAAGAGGTAGCATTTTGAGGGAGTTGGAGTGGGTGCCGTAAGTTCTGCGGATATATGCGTTTCAGAACTGTCAACGATATTTACTCTTGTTTAAGGTATTGCGCATGTACGCTTTCGTAATGGCCGTTTACTTCTTTTCTTTTAAACTCGTAGAACTTTCGCAAGCCTAAGTGTACGATATGCTGTGCGGGGAAAGGCTCTTCTGGCAATATATACTATAATATTACGACTTTGCCCCGAAACACGTGCAAAAAATGGGTGAGTTCTTTGTATATTTAAGAAAAACCCATGCCTGCGCGGAATCGCAGGACAGGGACAGCGTAAGCTGTAGGAGCGACCTTCTTAGAGGCCATTGTAACGCTTCGGGATATGGCCAAGTGATCGGGCCATGAGGTATATCGAGGAGCCAAGACAGGCTGCTGTCGGAGTTGCGCACGTCGCCTGTCGCTTGATGCATGGCACGATACGGCAAAACTGCTTCACGAGGCAGCGCTTCGCAGTAATGGTGATGGAAAAGTTTAAGATTGTTTCATAATTATGATGTTGATGGTGCCTCTGTAATAGGTGCAGAGCTGCAAAGCATGCACCCCTGTGTTCTTTCAAATGATTCTTCGCACTCGTTATGCAATCCACTTTCCTCAACGCGTAGGGGAATATTACTATTCTGCAACGTAACATACATTTCTTAATGAGATTCCTCGGCAGGCTATACACCTGTATAGGTCTGGTAGCATTCTCTTCCTGTTTGTTAACTTCAGTTCTCATTTCCACGTACGAAAGAAAAGAAAACGGTCGTAGCTCAGTGGTAGAAAGCTCAACTGCTATGCAGAAGGACGTGGGTTCGAATCATCCTCGGTCCTGCTTAATTCTTTTTCTAAAATTTTGGCGATAGTGTTTGCGGACACCGGAGGCGGCGGCGGACAACTGCGGCGCCAAAAACGGCCCTTGTTTGGATCTCATAACAGCTTACGCTGTAAAAAATGTCATTGCATAGCGCTCAGTGATCGCGCATTCCTTCACTATACGAATTTTCTCTGGTCCATGGTTTACTCTCGAAGCATGTACAGTAAAGTGAAAATGGCATTTCTTTGTGTATTATGGCAACAGTAGGAGTCCCGACAATCTCTAATTTTTGACATAGCTTTTACGCGATGTTAGAAAATTTATCTTCAAGAACGTACCAACCTTTATTTTTGAAATTCAGCACAGACTTATGGGAAAAGTTCATATTGCACTACAAATGCAAAAGAGAAAATTCGCATGTTACACAAGTACTAAATTTACTTCTAAAACCGGCACTTGTATTCATTGTTTCTTTTTCGTGTAATGTCCACCATGTAAACTAATGACTAAGGCAAACGTTTTTGAAAGGTTCCTTAATGTGTCATTGCGTCTGGATGACCCCGATTTCTAAAGGGGGGAGAGGGGCAGGGGTGGACTGAGTCCTGAATTTAGCGAACATACTGATGCTCAATATAATTCTACCAAATCTACTAAACGTTTTTTCAGGGTTGAGTTTGAGTTAATGCAAAGACGCGCCTAGTACATGAAAATACACTGTATGCGTGGTTTGGTGTAAAGAGAAAAAAGCTGCATCTCACAGCTTGACTGGCCCCTTTACCCAGAACCAAATCAAAATTATAAAAATGACAAAAGATTACAGGCCGCCGAAGGCGACAATGCAGAATGAACACGCATGTGGCCCCTGACTGCAAATAATAAAATAAAATAACAACTGTTAAATACGTACGAAAATATTCATAACAAAGCAATGTATGAACGAATGAAACTAGGTAACATTACAGAAATCACTCAACATTCATGAACAGCGCAATCAGAACATTCAATTTAACATGTCAGTTTTAGAGAATATGCGCAGATTGTCAATTGTTCATTTCGATTTGTTCATTTCGCTTGGAAGACGGTGACGTAGTGTTTCGAATCCATAGTTAGTGCGAGGACATGGTACATGCCAAGTCTCCGTATACCGAGTAACGCGACTGGCAGGATTTGGGTGCAAGGCGTCCAAAGTGCGTAAAAGCATACTCCCTCTGCGTATTTCTGATTGAATGGTTGACAGAAGCTGGTATTCGTAATAACTGGTAATTCTTAAAATTCTATATTTTTCAAATATTGAAGCAGTGTGTGCGTTATAGGATACACCTGCAATGCGTCGCAAGGCATTTTTTGTAGCACGACCAAGCTATTTAATGGTGCTTTAGAGCTTGTAGACCAGACCAGTTGACAATAATGTAAATGTGAAGAAAAGAGAGCATTGTATACTAAATGTTTTTGTTTCACAAGTAGTATATTTTGACATCGACGCAACACACCTAAAACTTTACAGAGTTTGTGCCTAATATGTTCGCTATGGTAATTCCATGCCACGTGTTCGTGAAAATGGACACCCAGAGTTTTAACGCTTTGAGAAAGTTTATTTCGACGTTATTAAGTATGAGTTTGTCAGACGTTCGAATGAGTTTAATTTCGCGCGAAACAGTACAGCCTTGCTTTTAGAGCAATTAATGTGTAGAGAATTGGACGCAGTCCAGGCAATTATTTTATTTCGTATTTCATTAGCAGAAACAATGAGGTCATCAGCCATTTCCCCAGAAAAAATATACTGGTATTGTCCGCACAGATTACATATTTTACAGAGATATCAACATGTAGAATATCATTGATAGAAATGTTAAATAATGGAGTCCCAAAATGTTACCTTAAGGTGCACCATTTCTAACGTTCATGGCTGATGATTGCGCTCGGTTGAATGAATCACATTGTTTCCGATTAGATAAGTAGCTTCTTATTAAAGCTAAAACGGTACCGCGAACGCCATAGCAGTGAAGTTTTTCTAGCATAATATCATGGTTTATTCTATCGAACGCTTTGGAGAAATCTAGGAATATTCCTAGGGTAAGTTTTTTTGCTTGTCTATTCATTAGAATAAATTCCTTTTGGTATAGTAAGGCACTTTCGGTTGAGAGGCCTGACTGAAAACCGTACTGTGACGACGTAATAATGTTGTGTTATTAAAGAAATTCGACAACCGAATGAACACTTGCAAAATCGAAATTGGTCTGTAGTTTCCTAAATTGCTTTTGTCACCACCCTTATATACAACCATCACTTTAGCGTTTTTCATACTCTGGGGAAACAATCCAGTGGTGAACACGAGATTATAAATATGTACTAAGCAGGCACATACGAGATCTAAAATACGTATTATAGGTTCTAATTTTAAGCCATCTATGTCCTCGCTTTTACTCATTTTGAAACGTTGAAAAACGCTGATGACCTCTGGCGCCCGTCTGTAAGATTAGCACACACAGAATAATTTAAAGCAGGAGGCAAATATCCTCATGATTCACAGTTATGACTGTCAACTAGTGGGGTAAAGTAGTGGGGCAACTTTGTTTGCTAGTATTGCACCCTTGCATATTTCATTATTGATCACCAGCCCACTAATATCATTAGTCACTTGTTTGGTAGATGCAATAGCACTTAGTTTGTTTCATAGTTTCTTGGAATCAGTGACACTGTCAAACATCTTAAAATGATAATCGCGTTTAGCTTGCATTTGTAGTTTAGCGAGTTTATTTCTGTATACCTTAAAGGCTTTAAATTAATTCGGGTTCGGAGAGTGGTGCAAACTGTAGGCCTACTAGCAACACCAGCAGCCAGTAGCCACATAGAAAGGACCACTGGAATATGCAAAACAAGGTGCTTTCGCTCACTATTTCCTAAACA
>JABSTT010003012.1:0-34050 GCA_013339685.2 Hyalomma asiaticum
AAACTGTAGGCCTACTAGCAACACCAGCAGCCAGTAGCCACATAGAAAGGACCACTGGAATATGCAAAACAAGGTGCTTTCGCTCACTATTTCCTAAACACCCAATCAGTAGACTAAACCCCATATTTGGATATGAAGAACAATACATGTGTGTTCGGGTGGCACATAATGACATAAGGAAACTGAAGGACTTGTTTATAGCAAGTTGGAAGAAATAGCTCCCAGTGAGTGCATAGATCAGCACTGTGCAGTACCAATCATTTAATAGCTATAAAAAGAACTTTTTCTTTTTTTTACATCTTCCTTTTACTTCTGATGCTGCCTGAACCAATGAGGCTGAAAATACTAGGGCCGTATTACTAACAACCACTTACAGGCGTCTGTTCCTGCACCTGACAACTGATAAACTGGAGAAACAACATGCAACAGCAACAAGTACATTGAAGCGATTAGGCTCAGTGAGTCATTTCTTAGAGCTTCATTTTGCTACTTTGAGGGTGCGCTGTCCATGAATCTGAGATGGTCATACTTATGGCATGTTACACTGTACATACAAATGGGTTTATCCCTGAATGTGACATCACGTTCTGAGCTGTTGTTGGACATGTTTGCACCACAGTGTTCAAATTGTATATGCAAAGATGGGAGACTCACATGCATGAAATAAATGAACAAAGAGATGAAATTTTCTTCGGAGCACTAAGAATATTTTAAATCTCGATTCAACAAGGACGCAAAACAACATACATATTAAAGTTTGGGGCAAGGTAAAGCGATTCATTGTTATATGATGCTGTACCAACAGCTGCAAAACACAGCCTATGTTTGCATAAAAAGCAAAGTAATAAAAGCACCTCTGTCTTGTTCAGTGTAAAATTAAACAATGCAGCTTTAAATCTACCACAATACCGGTCTTTTTATAAACTTCCATGTGCATAAAATGGTAGTAAGACTAAGCTGTCCTGCATTAGCGTAGGAGTGTTTAAAAGATTTTTAACACGATACACACGCGCACGCAAAGAACTTGAAGAAAAAAAAAATAAAGTAGGGCGTCCTATTTTTCAGCGACTGTGTACACAAAGCGAAGCTCCGCATTTGATACGCCGGCGGGGGAAGGAACAAATAACTATGTCACAAGAAAGACGGCCGGCGCCTCAAATCCAAGTACACTGCTTATTTACAGACGACCACTTGCGAAAACAACTACCAAGAATTAAGTTTATTCAACTTCAATATGAACTTCAGCGGGACATGTCAAAATGTAGTTTGCGAAGTGAGCGTTATTTAACGTAACACGAACACCATATAAAGCCAAGCATTTTTATTCTACCAAAACAGGGAAAATTCCGCCCTGTCAGCGACAGCTGTTTTTGCTGTAATAATGCGAGCCTCGTCCCTGGGCAGTAGAAGTTCACGAATGCGTCAACATTCGCCTACGCACTGCAAAGCGCTTTGGCGCCTGGAATTAGTGTGTCAGATAGGTTACTGGGCTATGCAGACGCCAAATTCTCTTGGCTAGCCAATAACTTGTTTTTCTTAAAATGCGAAAAATACGCCTTACTCGAAAGACCTACACAACGATAAACGAGACGCGATCCTTAATCACCCGCCACATATACTCCAGCAGATCTAGCGTAGATACAACCACTGCGCGCCTTCGCAGATAGCGTTGGGCTTGAAATTCAAAGTGGCGATACGTGCTGGTTTAGGTTGTTATCTGCAGTCGTGGGATGTGCCTTTGAGCGATCACAAGTGACGTACGATCAAAACATATTGCAGTCTTACTTACCAATCTGGCACCCATTTCCAACGTCGGAGACCACCGCCGCTCACGAACTACCTAAGATGTTCGAGGCGAACCATACACCAGTTCAAGATGTCCCTTAACCGCATACTTTCGGGACAGGCTACTTGGTTTATGAGTTAGTATCGAAGCACTGTACGCATATCACATCACACCAAACAAGCATGCGGCCACTCTTTTGATACGATCTGCTTGCTGCAACCAGTAAACAAATACAACCGTCTGGCACTGGCTCAACAAGTTACTTATCTGAACAATTTGGATTGGCTTATGTCGGCAAGGAACACGTTGAATTTAAAATGAAAACTCGACCAAAATACGCCCACTTTTTATTACACTTTGTTGTACTAGATAAATAAAAAGACGCGGTTCGATTCATTTGGTTGATGTATTTTACCCACGACCACCGTAAGTTTCTAGCGCCAACTTTGAATGCGGTGAATGCGCCGTCGACCGTGCTAAAGGCTAAAGTGAGCCAGGAGACGCGCAGGATGTGTCGCGGTGCGTCTTCCTTTTTGTCCGTGTTTCGTGTAGCGCTGCACCCACCTCGAAATGAACCATTACCAACTTTGATGGTGCACCTATGTTCAAAAGGCCGCGCAGAAACGCAGGTAACTCACATTTTCTGCCAAGTGGTGCCATGACAATTACGTGGCCAGGCGACTGAAGAGCACGACAAGCGGAAGAGAGCGCGATGATAACGAGACCAAGCATCAATATCGCGTTCAACTCTTAAGGCCAAGCTTAAGGGTCCCACAATTTTTTGCGCTTGGGAGGGGATACAGATACTTAGCACTTGCGGTGGGAAGCATGCCTGTGTATTCATAAATGCATCGTCATGTGCAGCGCTAATGTAATACTCTGAGGCAAAATAATTGCGAAGGCAAGAAAACAACAGGACGGCCGGTACGATCTATGAAAACGGTTCTTTCCGCCATATTATAATAATTAACAGGGTTTTTTATGCGCCAAAAGCACGATACGTCTATGGGCCAAGCCGTATGGCCGGTGGACGGATGTTGAAGGGCTCCGGTTCAATTACGACAATTTTGACTGGGATTTGTGCAGTCCCCCATCCCCCTCCTACCCCCCCCCCCCCCCACTCAGAAAAAAAAAGAAAAGAAAAGGAAAAAAAAGTTATTCCAGTTAACCAATAACTTCAAATCCACACTAGCGTCCCTATAGCTCAGCAATGCAACACCACAAAAGCGTAGATTTCTTTTATTACGGAAAAGTGGAGGAGTAAAAATGGGTGTGTGTTCGCGCACGCGCGTGGATGTGTATTAGGGGAGAGGTGGCGGGGTCTGCAAAAGTTTTGGGGGTAGAAAGCAATTGGGCGACGGAGCTCGGCAGCGTAATCTTGTTAATGGGACTTTCGATTCCTGAGACTGCATCGTAAGCTCATCAACGGGACTTTTATGGAGCTAGCTCCTCCTTGGGGGCGCCTGACCTTTACAACTTGAATATGGCCCTGAAAAACCTCGCGAAAATGTTTGAAACGAAATGTGAAAGGAAATGTGAATATTAAACGAAAACTCACGCCTTGTGCTCTTGGTATATAACGTAATAGGGTGCGAATGCACGGATATAACGGCTGATAGGTCGTGACATCAATAACATGACAAGCTTGTCAGGCACGTCATGATACGATATTAAAATCGCATATGTATATGCGCGCGTATAAGCCACATGTTGTTGACTTCCTATAAATAGAGACAGAAAGATGCAGCTTGGGAGTGATGTACAACTTATTTTTAGACGTAGCCCCAACTCTTACAGGCGATGGCACCGAAACGTTAAGCGAATGTTAAGAACACCTACAGTTTCGATTTGGCACAACTGGCAGTTACAATATGGTAGCCGCACTGCGAAGCCGCTGATGCTACTGCTTTCGTTGATTGCTCTTTCCCTTTCTAAACATCTCAGCAGGACGCACGAGCCTCCTATTTGCTTCCTTTAAATTTTCTTTACATTTGTAAAAGTCTCGTTTCGTTTTAACCGCCGGTTTCGTGGCCAATTCCCTGCAGTGGGTAGGAGCCACTTTCTTTTTTGCCCACTAGAACAAGAACGGCCTCTCATGCACAACAGCGGCACGTTCCACGCGAACTGTTCTCGCGAGATCGTCGTTGACAGAATCGCTCGGCCTAATCATCGAAGCGTCGGTTCAAGCCTATATGCAACCTGCTAGCGCCAACAATCCTGCTTCAGCGGTCGAGTTCCCCGCCCGGGCCAGCTTTTCGGCGGTGAACCTCGTGCAGGAGAACAACGAAGCGTCCCAGGGTCACAGTGGCCTGGGAGAATGACCGATCGCTCCGCTTTAGCGCCGGCCAATGACGTCAGCGTGCCATCACCATTCGTCCAACGTCGCAACGCGGTTGACAACCCGCACTTGCAGCAGCATTGCTTCTCGTTATCGTCGGCATAGGAAGCGCGATGATAATGCTGCTCAGCTTCCTATTTAGAGGTATGGAAACCGTATAATGATAGCAGGGGCGTAGCCAGAATTTTATGTCGGAGGGGATGGGTTCGAACCCTCTTCCCTCTTACATCACTAGCAGTGCTTGCTTGGACTCTGACGCAAGCAAGCGTCAGTTGGTGTACCTGTTTAGCCTAAAATGCTCACAAGGGTGCAGTTTGGGGCTTGTCTCAACACTAACTCTAAGAACCACGATATGATTACGCGGCACGCAGGTTAGGTGGAGTACTCCGGAGTAATTTGGACAAACTCGGGTTCGTGAAAGTGCATCTAAATCAAAAGGTGCTTTCGCGTGCCGGTCTCAGCGAGATGCAACTGCCATGGCTGGAAATCCAATCAGCTTTCTAGCTTAGCAGTGAAACAACTCGGCCATTAATCGCGGCGGGTAATGTCATCATATGACTCAGCGTGAAAGCTGGACTCAGCGACTGCAGGCAGTACGAACGAATACGCACAAGCGCCTTCAGCATTAGCTGATCATTGATACATCTGCTCAAGCACGAGCTACGCCTAATTACAATGGCAACAGGAAATGGCGTTTCTTTATTTGATAATGAAACTGAAGAAGTAGTGTAAGCGGTTATAGGTGCGGCTTGTAGATTATTCCAGCTTCTGTAAGTGTTCTTGCAATTGAAGCGACAATAATCAAAGAGCAGTGTCAGAGGAACCATCGCAATATACAAGTCTGAATGCTTATCGGAACGTGTCGGAGTTTTCTTGCTGCTCTTGTACCACTTCACAAATAAGTGTTTTCAGTTTCCGTATAGCTAAAATACCGCTCCGCCATAGCCTGCTCAGGCTACTGCGTTTTTAGTACAGGACGCTTGTTACTTATACGAATAATAAAATGCAGGAAAATGCATACACGAATAGGAGGCGTCCATATAATCATATTCGGAGCATGAGTGTAGGAGTAAAAAAAAAAATTCTGCCATAACCTCCCTCCATCACCAACTTGCCCCTTCCTCTCTTTTTCCTTTCGTTTCAGGGGTCTTAAAATGTAGTTATTACAAACACTAAGATAAAATGCAGAAAAGGCTCCATAAACGCGTCCATATGGCCTATCTGTACACAATTTCAACTAATGGCGGCACACGAACTTCTGTGGTGCTTTTGGAAGATCCTCCGCACTTCCACGTGGACGCGGTACTCACTGCGTAAATACGAAATAACAATACACAAGGACTGTCACGTGACAAAATTGAACGCCAGATATAGCAGACCATACGGAGAGTTTATGTTATGATAATACTTACGTGTAATAAAAGGTAATTCTATCGCTAAATAAAGCGTGAAAAAATAGGTTGATAGGGCTACTCACGCCTTTGCTAGGTGCATAAAGAGTAGCAGTGGACCCTTTGATGTACGTGCTTTTCGTGAGAGGGGTGGTGTTGGACGTGCACGCCTACGATCGTTATCGTTTGGCGTAGATTCAGATTTTTTTTTTCTTTTATGACTTGGCCTTAGACATCGGCAACGAAGGGTCTTTGACTCACGACCTACTCGTGAAGTCCCTAGCCTGGAAGCGGGATCAGCGCTTACTGGCCGAGGCCTACCGTCGCTCCATGAATCGCACTGTGGACCCATGCGAGGACTTCGAGCTCTTCGTCTGTGGAAACTCGAATTCCACCCACGTGCTTCGCGACATGGAGTCCAGGTAAGCGGGCGATAATGACCAAATGATGAAATTACAGCGACATGTAACGCTCAACGCACTATACTGAGCGAATTTAATTTGAAAGGAAAACAAACAAAACCGCCTTCGTGTTCTTTCGAGTTAGTGGTAGTCGTTTTTGTTGTTGTTAGCATGCTGAATTTTCGGAGCATGGTCAGTTTCAAGCTATTGTTATCGTAAACACTGCCAAGACATATTTTCTGTCTTATAGATATGACCAGAAATGGTGCCAGTAAACCCCAGTCGTCTGTACTATGCGCCCATGGGACTCGAAAAGTACCCCCTGTGAAAAGAGAGATAGATGAAGAGGAAAGGCAGGGAGGATAACCAGATATTAGTCTCTCGGTCGCTACCTTTCACTGGGGATGGGGAAGCTGTGAAAGCTTCACCATCACGTAGGCTCGTGGGAGGAGTGTTTTCGACAAGGTACGCACACGTCTTTTGTGATCACGCAGGGCCCTGGATGAGGCCGGTAGGCAGCTGGCACAGATACCCGTTCCCGTCGTAGAGGACAGTGGAGGCAACCTGACGGCATTGCAGAAGGCTGCTTCGCTGTACCAGCTTTGCGTGCGTCTGCCTTCGCTGGAAGATGACGCAGCTCCCAAGCTATCGGCCCTGCTTGGCCAGCTGGGCTTGGGATGGCCGGCGGACCCTCTGCCACCGGGATTCGTCGAGGAGGCGCCAGCGCCCACTCGAACCGAGGCCGAGGCCCTGCTCGTCAAGCTCGTTGCGCTTTCGCTACGATGGGGCTTTCACACGCTGTTCCGCTGTCAGGTCGAACCGGAAAGGAAGGTAAGGCGTCAAAGGATACTGAAGAGAAACATTGAGTTGGTTTAGGTCGACAGGAAATTATTTGAGAATGTATTGCCGTTAATTTCGCCGCCATAGGTTCAGTACTGGAAGAGAAAACGAAGGTTAAAGTTTCATTTTTGAATTTCGCGCCTAAACCTGGGCATCCGAGCGTAAGCGTGACGCCACGGATTTTTAAGCATTTTTTTTTCGTATTTTGGCCACATTGGCTCGCTGAAACTTGATCAAAATTGCTACATTAAGCCTCTGGACCCTCTACAGCACAATGTGATTCACATTTAGCGGAAAGTAATTTTGTGCGCCACAGCAGGCGCCTTCAATATCTATGACGTCACAGAGAGTTGGTGTGGGAACGTGAAGGTGGCATCGCCGCATGTATTTTCCTTTTGTTCGTTTTATCACAAACTAAGCGTTCTCTGGTGGAAAGAGTGTTGCTGTTGGTACTGTGAAAGGTCAATTAAATAATATGCGGAAATTCGTCTTGCTGTTTAGCGTCCCTTTAGAAGAAACCTCGGATTGTTTGCATCTTAACCGTTCGCTTCTCGGTAGGCACTTAGCCTAATACACATGTCGCTTCGTTTTGGGGGGAGTCTTCAATAAAAGCAAGGTGTCAGGTAATAGAAATAAGGACTTCATCACGCAGCGACCGAGTTTCGTATTTCAGCATCCGAGGATGCTTTCACTGCAGGCAAACATTCACATCAAGAGACAGTTGACAGTTTCAGGTGAACTTGAGACACCTGACGCGTGCATCAAGTTGTATAACAGCACAGTTTATGTATAAGAGCTAGATAGCAAACACAAACTACCCGTATTTCCTATGAAGGGTATGATCCCTTTCCAAGATCACCATGAGTGATTCTGGCTTCTCCACACAAAGACCATTAGTGTGGAAAAGCCAGCTTTCCGTTCATGTATAGGTGTTTCGTCGAAACGAAATACCCATATGTTCTTCGGTACAGCAAACCAGCAGCAGACGAAAGCAGCGAAATTCTGAGGCAGGAAATAGACACGGGAACAGGAAGAGTGCCGGTGTAACAACCAAATTATTTTCCAAGAAAATGCGTCTACATAGACACAACGGAGCATGCACGACAGCGTACACACAACGTCACTTGGAGGCAATCTATACTATGCGCGACCTTCTTTATCTAGAAAACGGAGCTTTTCACTGGCACATTTATTCGGGCTAAGCCTGTAGATATGAAAGCTAAGTCTGTAAATATATTAACCTCGCGTTTCTTTGGTGACTTAGCTTTCCAAATACAGAAAAGTTGCTGAAAAGGAACCCGCAACAACACTTCAAAATGTATCGGTAGATTTCCACCCCCACCTAGAAAGAAAATTGACGTTCTCGCAGATCCGATCGTTTACGCACCTTCCTGAGTGACCAGAAAAGGTCTCGACTTTCCCGATAAAGATGGTCGCATGTAGTTAGATTGTCTTCGAGTGACGTACTGTGCTGTCACGCTTGCTTCGCTGCGTGCATGTGGGCGACGTTTCTAGCAAAAAAAAAAAAAAAATCGTTAGTACAGCACTATTACTGCCCCTGTGTCTATTTTCTACTTCAGGCTTTCCCTGCTTTCTCTTGCTGCTGGCTAATTGTATCAAATTACTATTACCAAATCCGCCTACCAGCCATTCTCATAAGTTCTTCACGAAAAGTTCAACTTAGCGCGAAATAGGCACGGACACAAGAAGAGACGAAACAGACAGGACTGGCGCTCTGTATAAACGAGCATATCTGTATTAGCGCGGCTTCGATAAGTTTGCATTCATCAGAGTATAGTTTCATGCAGACCGTTGCCTGATTTATCCTTGTTAAGCTATTGGTTCCTCGTCTCTTCCTTGAAGTGTTTGTTGCGCATGCGGTAAGACGGATATATACGTCGGTGGGTGTCTTTCACAATAAACAGTTGGTAGTAGCGCCCGTCCTGTCTGTTTCGTCTCTTCTTGTGTCCGTGCCTATTTCGCGCTAAGTTGAACTCTTCGTGATGCATAACCAACTAGCCCAGCAGTCTGTCCTCATAAGTTCTTGGTTGCGTAGAAGGGCCACGCACGGACTGAAAGCAGCAAGGGCGTTTCGCCTAGTAAACATGTGATACAAGATCGTCATGAATAACAAAAGCGAGCAACATAACCCACAGAAAGTGCGCGATAACTCTTCTTGCCTCGTCCCCTAGTGGAAGCCACCGTTGTGGAAGTACCAACGACCGCATAGTTACGCGCTTGTGCGGTGCCCACAACCCATAGATTTCAGCTATCACATACACGAGCTCCGCAGTTCGGTTTAATTATGGCCAGCGTCTGCATCCCTCCATGGCCGTGTTCAGAACATAATGCCGTCGCCTGTACCAGACTGTAATTGTCAATGTCGAGTTTTCATTACACCTGAATTCATTTGTAGAACGAATTATTTATTGAATATGGCGTTTGTATTTTTGCTGCGACATATAATACGTGTGCGCAGAACGTAATTAAGCGTTAAAGTCGAAAGTCTGTGACGAAAGTTATAGTCTGGTCGGTATAATGCATGTTTGAGAGAAAAAAGGTCCGGTTACCGACCAAGCACGAAAGCCTGGTTTCCGAACAAGGCTCCTGTCGGGGAGCCGAAATGGTTATGCATCTCTTGAACAATTTTGGCCTGTCTCCGGGTCTTTTCCTTTTAAAAATTTATACACTATACTAATGCAGACCATATTAACGCGGAGTATATTTACGCGTTATATTCCTCGGCGTCGCCGCCCTGTACAGAGACGAAACAGTTTCCTCTGACGCTCATAAGCACTCCGAAACGTTGATTATCCACGCTTGTAGTCGAGGGACACCCGTACGTTTCTTGTACGCGGTCTCACGTAGTACGCGCATTATCCCACTTGCTCACACCTTCAAAAGACGTATTTTTCGCTACGTATTAGTCACACCTGCAAAATATTTGCACTTTTGCATTCGCAGCCTCGAGGTGTGTTTGTGCTGACCGTGGGAATCAGCGACGAGCTGTCCGAGTGGCTCGAGGCTCGGACCGAGCTGCATCGCTCGGAGACGTACAACGAGGCACTCATCACCGTGGTGGCCGCGTTCCGGTGGCCCGGCGGTCGACAGCAGGCCTCAAGCGTCGTCAGGAGCGTTGCCAGTGCAGATCGCTTGCTCAGCACACTCATATCGAACACCAGGTGAGACGACGTCTCCAACCTCCACCTGAATCTTTATTGATGCAGTCTTAGCCCGTCTAGCGACTTTGTGGCTGTCTGCACTATCTGGCTTTATCGATGTCAAAAAGCGGTGACTAGAAATTAGTAGAAGCGGTACACTGACGTGACAAGAAGGCTCCGTACGGAATCCATGCGATTAGCATGTCCCTGTCTTGCGCTTAACTCTTGACACTTCCTTGTCGTTATGTGTAAGCGAAGGATATGTAAGCGCACGATGCACTATACTACGGGCTTTTGCTCGCAGCCTCTGGTTCGGTACTCATATAAGTGCAGAAACATGGCGCCAGGTCGCGTCGCGGGTGGCCGGTCGACAGGTGACTCCCTACGTGGAGCCATCGAATCTACTGGCGGCGCTCGAGTGCTTCGTGCTCAAGATGACCGACGACGCTGCAGTGACTGCCGCATGGCTCGTACTGCGCAAGCTGGCGCCCCTTAGCGGGAACCCTTCGCCCGACGATGTCGAGGTGGGCTTTAGCTCCTCCTTCGAGATATAGTTATTCAGTAAGGCTCATTTTCATCGGCGACTTGCAAAGGTCGCGTGACCCTTTGCGACCGGCGACCAAGAAGTCGCTCAAAGCAGGCGATGGTCATATCGGCCAGTGCGGCCTGCCCGTAACCACACCAAAATGTGTCTAATTGGGATAGCATTCACGTCTGATCGCTTCGTCAACTCGGAAAACGAGGTGACGTCCTGTTGCTGCGCATCTGATTGGTTCACAAGCTTTGCGACACAAGTCGAGCGACCTCACAAAGTCAAGTAGTGAGCGACTGGGCTGAAACAGTCGCTTTTCAACGAAAATACCATTGACGACTACCTGTGGCCAACTTCGTCGCTTGACTGTCCCTAGTTGCCGGTGTAAATAAGCCCTGAAAGTACTGCACCGATAACTGCACCGATGACTTTCAGTGTCGACCGCGGTCACTTCAAAGGATACTTAAGCGGAGGTAACGAAACGAACATACCCGAAAGATTTGGTGGGGAATTACTACTAATTCGCAATGTCTACCACGAATCTATACGGAGGGATTCGTTTATGCGGGGTCAAGCCAGTGACATTTATAAAGTGGATATATTTACTGTTGAAGGCAATAGCAACGCCATCCTGTAGCGACAGTCGATAGTGGTTACAGTGCTGGACTGCTGACTTGGAAGACGCGAGTGGGATCCAGGCCGCGGCGGTCGCATTTTCGGTGGAGGCGGAAATGTTTGTTCGCAATCTCCGGAGCCCCTTGCTATGGCGTACCTTTTAATCATAACGCCGTTTTGGCCCGTAAAAGCTCATCAACTGCCACTAGCAATGGCGACGTTGATTTTGCTTCTCTGGCGGTCTGTCGTCGTGTATGAACGTCCGATGAGATAAAGATTTACCGGTGAAAACAACGCGCCACGCATGGCCTAATGGACATCGAACCGCATCACGTTCGAAGACTGTTTGCAAACTCCGAAAGTAAGAAAGGAAGAAAAAAAAAAAGAATAGTTGGTCAGCTTTTGTTGACATGAGAATGATCTTACAGGCGAATGCTTCTTTGGGCTGTTTCAAACTTCAGGTGAAAACTTAGGGTGTCGATCGAAAGGCAGACGGCATTTGACCAAGTGAAGCTAAGCATGTGTTGTAAAACGCACAAGTGTTCCTGATTGTTATTGATCAGCATCGTTAATGTGTTGTTGTCGTTTAATATTAAACAATGTTCGCCAAACGCGTAACGGATGGGTTGGTGAGTAAGATGCGCACAGGTGTATCGAAATGGGGTGCCTCTGATGATCTGCTAATTTTAGCCTGTTTATACAAGCTATATAGTTAGCATAAACAGACTAAAATGACCAGACCTTCGTAACACGATAGCGGTTCCGTGCACCGCCTACCATATGTGTTGTGAATTATGCGGACGTTTGCTTATGTCGACCTGTACATATGCACTCATCAAACTTTTGTCGTAAATGAAAACATCCATTTGGGCCAGTCTGCATTCGTTGTTATTTGTTTAGAAACGTGTTGGGCACATAAAAGTGATGTGCAAGACATCGCGTATTTGTCCACTTCATGCCGCTTAATATGAATACAGGGTTTAACCGGCCAAAACTGCCATTTAGATATGCGGCGTGCCGTTTCCGAGGAACTCTGCATTAACCCTGAACACGTCGCGCTGTTTATCGAGAAACGTAGTGCAAGCACATGATTGTCTTTGCATTTCGCCCTTACCGAAATGCAGCTGCCGTGACTGGGGACTGAACACTAGCCCTCGCGCGCAGCAGCGCAACAGCATGCCCACTGAGCCATTACGGCGGGTCTATAGACTACCAAATTTGATCTTCATATACGAACAGCTGTACCATATACATGTATACAGAAAATTACTTACGCTTTTCCAGTTGCAGGACGCACGCCCCAGGCATTGCATGCGCATGATCAACCGCGAAATGCCCCTAGCCGTAGCTTCTGCGTATGCCCACGCTTCGGACACAGCTGCCAACACCAGCACATCAGCGGCAGCGGACGGGGTCATCCACGAAGTGGCGTCCAAGATGGCCGAGCTGTTGGATGCGTCGGGTCGGTTCCAAATGGCAGAGAGCGTACGAACCATCCAGACCGTCTTTCTGCTTCCCATCGGAGACGTGAGTGGCTCCTGTCAATTTGACAGCACCACCCCCCCCCCCCCCCCCCATAGGAAAAAAAAAGGAAAAGAAAAGAAAATCCCAGCTAATCAATAACTACGTATCCAATCTTTCCTCCACTCCCTCCAAAGTAAAAATTCTGCGCAAACTCCTGATCCGCGTTTCGATAGGGTCAAGATGCGCTAGGAAAGCTCGGCCTGACTGGAACTATTAACACAAAGAAACCACTATATAAAGAGTAATTATGTGAAACTGCAATGGTATATATAGGAGCGAGTGATCGCTTAAAGTGGTTCGTTCTGTTGTAGAGAAGCACTCGCTGTCCGTGAATGAAAAGCTCATGACGAAGCATCTTTTGCAATACTCGCGGTTAGAATTTAAATACCTGCAAATCGCCTACCATTTTTCGTATAGGTTCTCCTAATAAACGTACTGAGTGAGCGCTTTTGTCTTATCGGCACGTGATAAATCACGTTATCTTGGTGTGTAGTATGGCTGACATAAGCCCTCCTTATACCCACATGCTCATATCATCACAAACATACAGCGACGAACCCCTTGCCGCCACGTGTTGCTCGCACTACGAGTAAACCGAAAAAGCCAACGGGCCCAGCTTATGACTTTCCATATGGTGATGTAGGTTTCGAGAAAGAAGAATCATCATGTGTTAGAGTAGCATCGCATGTAACTTAAAACTGTTCCCATCATTTTCTCTCTTAATTTCGCCACTTGAGCCTCGCGATTAGTTGAAATATTTCGGGCCATGCATTCCGCACTTTTTCTGTCACGCATTTCGACGAAAGCCACCAAAGAGACTCCGCTTTGATATGAAATCTAAAGATTTTGCATGAGCAAATTAGGTGAGACAAAAGAGAATAAATGCCTTCTGACTGTGCACCTCAGTCATCATTACATCCGTCCGCTATCGGTCACAAGTTCGTGGTCCGCTCCAGATAATCTCGCAGGAGGGAGGGTGCACCTCTATTTTGCACTTTTGCACGGGAGTACAAAGGCTGACGTCACAGCCTCGGCAGTGTTTATTGTGGGTCACGCATATTTAGCAAAACCAAGCGAGGCTTAATACGACACGCAGACAGCCTTCGGCATGAGGTGTGTGAACTATTATGTCAGAACAGCACGTAGACATTAAAATATGTATTTATTTGCTGAACAAAAACATTCCAGGAGCTCGTGGACGCGCTGTACGAGTCGGTTCCGGTGGCCGATGCCCGGCGCACTTTATTTGGCTCCTTCGCACAGACGACTAGCACTATGGCCGAGCGTCGCTTGGCAACGCTTGGCTCCACGCTCGACCATCTGTCGCTGCCCCTGTTCGCGCGACCGCTTGAAGCCAGGCTGCGCTACGTGGAGTCGCTGCACGCACTGCTGGTGCCCATGGCGATGCTGGAGCCGCCCGTCTTCCGCCAGACGCTCACCCATTCCGTGAACTACGGGTCGTTCGGCCGACTCGTCGCCGAGGTATAGTTAATTCAAACACTGTCGGTCCATTCCATGCACTTATATTTCTGCGCGCCGTGGGTTCCGGAAACATATATTTGCGATGAAAAGTTAGGGTGGAGGTGTAACAGGGCCAGTGGGTACACGAACTATCTTCAAGAACCGCACGTAGCTTGTTTCCTTCCTTAATACTGCCGGGGTTTTACGCGCGAAAACCACGACGTGGCTGCGAGGCACACCGTATAGTGACGGCTCTGGGAATTTTGACCACCTGGGGTTCTTTAACGCGCATGGAAAACGCGGTACACAGGCCTCTAGCGTTCTTGCCTCCATCGCAAGTGTGACCGCTGCCTCTGGGTTCGAAACCCACGTCCTCCGGGTAAACGGTCGAGCGCTTTAACCGCTGCAACCACCACGGCGGACACTCGTTTCCTTCCTGGTCCAAAGCTTGCGCCGTTTCTCGGTTTTTCCGTTGTGCTTTGTCAGGAAGAAAAGGTATACGCTCAATCCGATGCTGCCAGTAAATATGCGTCAGTCAGTAAAACTGCAACAAAAGCAAGAAGCAATAAAGCAAAGGCGCAATAAAACGCTGTAGCGACGCCAGAAAATGCGCAGGAGGAACGCATCAATCCTTTTCAAGGTGAGTTGCAGCGCTTGTTTAGTCTCATCTGCATCATCTGTACATGTCGTCATCATAGACGGCATATTACATGCCGTATACATTTTTTGACATAGTGTGGTGTGACAAAAACGCCTTCACGTTGTGCTGACGCATACTTCTACTGCGCAGGTTTTGATTGAGACGTTCGTGCGGAATCCTTACACGACGAAGCCCTGCAGCGAATCTGCTAGCAATTTCACAGCCGCCATGCTTCGATACGCTGCCGTGGAAAGGCCAGTGGGGCGTGCCTTTCAGGTGAGCAGATTAATCAAAATAAACAGTTTTCAGTTCTTACGAGATGAACTTGACGAACACAGAACTCAGGAGGTTGTTGTTCCTGTGGAGTGGATTACTGTATATACCTTACGCAAGCTGCGTTAAGCGTGTATATCTCAGTTTTCACATGTTCACATGCTGTTCTTGAAAATGAAACCTGGCGATCTCGTATATTTTAGTTGTACCTTTGCCATTAATTTGCTTTAATTATTTTTGAGCCTATAGTGTCTGCATTCTCTTTCCAAAGTCAGTATACAATGTTCACAGTATTCGCAATTATACTTAATTTCAACCTCGAGAATATTCAGTGATCCTCATGACAATTTTGAGAAAAGGAATCTCCAAATGGTTAATTTAAGCGAAACTCGAACTCAACCGGGATTCTCCGTAGATTAAATGCATTCGGCGCTCATGAGTGCACAAAGAAAAAGGCGTGCTGCGCGGAACCTCTCCTTAGGTTCCACGTGTAATTTTCGAAATGAGGTGAAATGCAGAGCTGTGCAGTGTATATATATATATATATATATATATATATATATATATATATATATATATATATATATATATATATACACTGCACAGCTCTGCATCTCACATTCTGACGAAGGCCGTGCCACGGCCGAAACGTTGAATAATAAACGTGCGATTTTCGCAAGTGCGCTATTTGTTTCTAAACTATATATATATATATATATATATCCGAACTCCCTCTTTAACAACGCAGGCAAATAATTCACAAGCATGTGGCAAATGTTCGGTATTGCACAGTTTTTCTCTTCGGTAATTTTGATCGCGCTCAAGCATAACAATAACGAAGGCGCCTTCATTATCACTCGCCTACAACCACGAGGTCAGGACGCTATATATATACTGATACACTGTGGTCCCCTTTCGAGAATAATGTCAGGGAAACTTAGTGTATACGCCGTCTCACTGTCGAAGCACCTATATTTCTGTACACTTTTTTGACAAATTGCGGATCGTGGCGAGCAGCTTGTCATTTTCTTAGTCTCGATTTGGTTGATTCTTCCGTATCACTATTGCCAAAGATGTCGAAATTCAGAAAGCCCGTTTTATAATCGGAGCAGCGACGGCGAGTTGCACATTTTTGATCAGCCATCTGGCATGCCACGAGACGGTCCGCAAGCGCCGCGGTGTCTCCGGGATCACCGGCTGAAAGCAAGTCGTGTCGAGGCGGACATATTGATCACAGTATGGCGAACGCGCGTTATATCATAGGACACTTCACATGCTGTTCCAACAGCTTCGCGCTCTGAAAGTGATTGCTCCTTTTTGAATGTGACTGACCAAGATTACTATTTTATTCGAGATGAGATTATTTTCAACCTGCGCATGGTATGTAAACACGTACGCGCAGTATATAAAAATGAAAGAGAGGGAGATAGATATGGGGAAAGATGGATGCTTCGAGCCACAAGAAATCGTGTAACGGAGAATGTCACTGGATCCAGCGTCTCGTCGAAACGTTGGCTTCAGCGACATTCCCTCCTTGACGATCGTCTATTTCGGTATAACATTTGCATGAGGTCGTGAAAGCAGTCTTGCGTCCTTTAAGCGAGACTTTAGCCCTCATTTCAACGTATACCTTTATGGACTGTTTGCAGACACAAGCCAGCAACCACACAAACCAGAACGAAGCACGGCTGCTGGGCTTCCAAGACTTCAGCGACGAGCAGACGTACTTCATCGCAGGATGCTATGTTCGCTGTGGCTCCGATGCGTCATGCACGACGCCGTTCCGCCACAACCGCTGGTTCTCGGCCGCTTTCGGCTGTCCCCAGAATGCGCCCATGAATCCCGAGGAGCGGTGCGCCTTCTGGTGAAGACGGCACCGAACAAGTGGCGACGGCGATGTGTGGGCTCAGCAGACGCTATTCAGACCAGCACGCAGGCTTCGCACGCGACAAGCAACGCCGACGTGACCATCGCGTCGATATTGATTGAATCGATGTACTTTTCATTATTGGTTATATTGACGCTAAGCCAGTACTGCTTCGACGCAGGAAGCGTTTCGCGTTTCGCATGCGTTTTCTGACGTCAATCGCGTTATTACGGATTTTAAAAACAGTTTTAAAAATACGCATTTCTACGAATTCGCAGTATCTATAAAAGGTGCCGCAGCGCTATTACATTTCTTTCAGTATTAGTGAATTTGTCCATTTATCTCCGGCAGTTGTCGCTGCTCGGTTCCGCCTTTATTTGTGCTTGCTGAAAAATGGTGCGAATATTGTACATTATTGATTTAATACATTTCTCGTCGCCGCTGAAGCGTATACAAACACGAGCGTACAACAGTGAACAACGTTTGGGAAAGAGGCTGTTTATAGCCTGTGGAAGTGTGCGCATAGGACGTGCGCAGTCGCAAGGACATGTGCCAATGACGATGTATCACAAAGGACACACCATCACGCTCCAGAAACGGGCTTTGTCTCTCACGTTCATGGGAGAACGCATGGGAGAATGCATGGGAGAAAGTGACAATTATAGTGTAGTTTCTGGACGCTATCCAGAAGAAGTTCTAAGGCCATTAATGTGGTGCATGAGTGTACTGTTGCCGTTCTCACATCAACGTTAAACTAAGGCCCAGGATTCAACCGCAATTTACGTTTCATGCGAAATGAGCTGCGAGAAGGGCACGTGTAAAAAAGACAACAGCAAAACAAGAAAGGTGGTAGCTGATTGCTTACGAAATTTACCACAATATTCAAAGGCTTGTAATAGTCCCTGCGGCTTCCACGCACCCAGTTTGGATAGCGTTCCAAACACTGTATGCATGTCACTGAATAATATCCAGCAGATGCCGCTGCAATAACTGAACGTAGGAGAACAAGCAACGTCGGCAAAATACCTGATGCACACAAATCGCAATAACAGCATGGCTCTCGCTTATTATTTTTTTTTTCTCAAACCGAAAGTCTGAAACCAAGGTATGTGTCCGTTGTATTTAGATATTGCTTCAATAAAGGAACTACCCGCAAGTTCTATAAAAAGTCACAGTTTCGCCGCAAAGGCGAAGCAATGAATGCGATAGCAAGAAACTGTAATGCTATACAAAGTGAGGCTCGCAGCTTCAGGGGCAATATTAATTGTAGCGAACATGCACTTGCTAAATGAGCGCCTCCCGTGGGCAGCGCGTGCTGGTACGAAGGGCTTTATACGTTGTGTGTCACAAAGCTACACATACAAAGCTAGGGGAGGCCGCTAAATGAACAAAAAGAAGATGAACGCGAACTACCAAGTGAAGCACGCACGAAACGAACGCACAGATATACACCGAACGAGCGCGAATAAGCTGTCACAATGGATACTCTCAGTTTGAACGGTGCTCCTTTTGCAAAGGCGGCCGCCCGTTGCGCTCCTCGCGCCATTCCGCTGGTAATGAAAAAACGCTACAAACGTCTGCCTTCTCTGAGTCCTGCCAGCGGTAAAGGGTGTGTATAAAAGGCTCGCCGTTAGCCTCTTGAAGAATCTGCTCTGCTCTTTGTGGCGTAGTGGTTAGCGCCACGCGCTGCGGAGTGAGAGGTTTCTGGTTCGATTCCGCGCGTCGGAAGCATTTATCCGAATTATTTTTCTTTGGGACTTTTATATACATGTACATCCTTATACATATACCGTTCATGACGGCGGCGACGGGGACGGCAAAAACCAGCCGAGGCTGTCCATATAATTGCTATCGCAATAAAATGCGAATCATTCCCGCATTGTTCATTTCCGCTCTTCCCTTCTCAGTGCTGGCGAATGGGACTTCCCGCACGAACATATCACTGTTTTTTAATTTCAATGTCCTTGGTTATATTTCCGAGAATCGTGATGCGGCCTTCCACGGGCGTCTTCAAAGGTGACATTTTAGTGACGTACTCCTTCAGTACATCGATATCCAAAGGTCCTGCAGTAAGAAGAAAGCACATCGTGGTTAATGAGTTTGGGCTATCAACAGTGAACCTTGTAGGCTCCTGGCCGCGAATAAGCGTTGAAAACATAAAATAAAGGAGGCGATCTTTAAAGAAAACAAAAAGATTAATTGTACTTTACAGGAATTGGAATGTTAAACTTACGTGCTTTAACTGATAGACCTGCCGGAACACACACACACCCATGCACACGCACTACTTAACCAGAAAGACACTCTTGAGCAGCAGTAGTCTCACTTTATGAAGGTCCAAAATGCTCGTGCAGTTGCGAGAATTAACCGAGATCTGTGTGTTTGTTCAGATGGAAATGTGTGTGAGTGGTGAGCACGTACACATACCTGACTCGGTGACGTTTTCCGCCTTCTTAAACCCGTCTCCTCCTCGGGCAACGAAGTCTGTTGTGACGACTCGGTATACTTCGCAGTCTTCCACAGGCTTGTAGACAGGAACCGTACAGTTTGTGCAAAGTATCTCCACAGACACAACGCGGGTGTTTGGAGGCGAAGTCAAATTGTACACAACGTGTATGCCTGGGGGACAAGATAAACGCGACATTTTATTGCACGTTGGCTGAATCAAAGAAATGTGCGATATTTCCAAATGCTATCCACAAAATTATGCATTGGCGAACTAAGGCTCGTATTCGTAAGAACGTCTTACGCAAAAAAATGTTCGTAAGGGAATATTTAAGCCATTCTTGTTGCCGGACATGTCGTTACAGATGCTCGGCAGCCAAAGGCGAAAAGCCCTACGAAAGAGACGTTTTATGAATTCGGTGCAATAAGCGTAAGCCCAAAGCGGATTTTCTTCTCAGTAGCAATAATGTTCTTTACGACAGATAGTAAATAGACCTTGGCGTTATTGTTTCAAACTCGAGTGAATTTGTAAGCTCTTCGCGTGTGCGTATATATATATATATATATATATATATATATATATATATATATATATATATATATATATATATATATATATATATATATATATATATATATATATATATGTGTGTGTGTGTGTGTGTGTGTGTGTGTGTGTGTGTGTGTGTTTTGATATAGCCGCATATGCTACATTACACAAGAAATGTTGTGAACGGTGTCAACGTCTCCAAGCTGCTCTCCCCGTTTCTCACCTCGGCCACATCAACTGGGCTGATGTTTAACCTTGTAGGCACACCACGTGAAACGGGAACATTTCCATCGTCTGAACTGAAAGGGGGGGGGGGGGGGACGAGATACTGAGAAACTGAGGATATCCTGGGAAGTTTTATGGTTGGCTACTCTGTACTGAGGTGTGATGCAAGCGGAAATACTATATTAACCCTGCACGCTATACAGAAGAAAAACTATGCAGCTTTTCCAAATATAGGGCTTCGAAGATTTTTAACGCAGCACTGCATACATGGCAAATCCGGGATTTTCTCTCGTCCGCAAGCAAAAATAGTCTCCGCCAGCCCAACGCGCTTACGCAGCTATACTCACGTCTTCCCCGCTCTGCACGGGAGGACATTATACTGTTGCACCTGTTCCTAGAAATATGCATGCTAAGTATAATCGGGGTCGGCGTATTGGGTTATAGGGGCTAACAATCTCAAGCAGATACACAGTGATTAACTACAGGTCAGCATTGTGCATATACCGCTGCCAACAGAGGTCGGAGTGCGTTTACAATTGTTGTGGTTGACAGGAAACAAAAAGTGACACATGCCGCCCCGGTTCGGGCGGTAAATTCTGAAACGGTCGAGCAGATGGCTATTGGCTAGCCGGATTAGATTAGAGACGCTATTTATAGCGTCTCTAATCAATCAGGCCCTCAAACTCATCGTGGACAAAGCGATTACTCTTAATTTTACGCACCTACTGGTTTTCTGCACATCTGGGTCGGATTAAAGCCGCTCTTCTTAATCTCAACGGGTCAGCTCGCGAGGCGGTGCGGGAACCTACCACCGCGTAGGGTGCCTCGATGTCAACACCGCTTTCCCCAGGCAGCAGGGTGGTGACACCCACTGAACACCGCGCCGCGATATTGTGTCGAAGAGCTTGAGGCGGACGCCACCGCTTTTGTAGTGAGGTGTAAATAAATAATAACAGACTCACGCGCAAAGACGGCGAATGTAACACGACTTATCAGATTCAGCAGACTGAGTGACTGACTGAAAGTGATTGCTCATTTTTGAATGTGACATGACCCCTTGACAATTTGATGTGTGTGCCATATATCGCGCCTCTGCGTGCTCCGCCAAAATATGGCGGCCTTGCATGACGTGGCACCACCCTGTACACAATAGCGTGCATCGAGGCACTCTACCACCGCGCGGTTGCGACACGCTCCATAGGTGGCTCCATTGAGAATCAAGACGGCCCCTCTACTTACAGCGATCTTCCGAAGCACTTTTACCTTGCCCGTACAGATCCCGCACTAGAAACTTAACCGGGCACGGGCTTTACATTGCGCCTTGTGCAGACGTGCACTCGTCCTAACCCATGTATGCATACTATCTACCCCGACACTTGTGCTAGTGTGGCGCTATGGTCACGTCAGAACACATGCTCTGGCAATGTGCCCGACCACGCTATCCAGGTAGGATGTGGGCCTGCGCAGCTCGCCTCTCGTTGACCAACTCCGGGCTGTCCAGCAGGCCCGCGATGCGGCCGAGAGGCTTGGCCTGTCAATTTCAACGAGCGAGCGGGTCGCTTCGTGGTGAATCGCGATCTGCAGGACTTCAATAAAATTTACTCTATCCATCCACCCACTCAGGCTCCTTGAGGTGACGGTAGCCATTCACTCTTTTCCAGGACAAGCGCGCCTCAGGGAAAGAGCAAACAATAGATAAAACAACAAAGAAGTCTTAGTGTGGTCATATTATGATAGCGTGGCTTACAATTACCCTAGAAAAATGGCTTCCCAGCAATGCATTTGTGCTTAGAAGCCGACTACAAGGGGATCAGTGACAGTTGGTCTTCGTAAGCAGTCTTCCGCGCCTTCTGTGCTGCAACGAAGCCTACCAATACTGAAAAAAAAAAAAAAGTCGTCCATGCATGGATGTCGCTAAGTGTAGAATGTGGTCTTGTCGGTGGCCTTGGTGAGTAAACGGAGGCTAATGTGCGACTTGATACCGGTGTCGTCTTCGATGTGTCCCCGTAGATTCTGCAGAGTGGTTTGAACGTTGGCGGGCACGTTCACAGCCTTGACAGTTGATACCACATTGGCCCCCTCTATATCCTCTCTGTGCTGTGTGCAAAACAGCCTCGCTGGTCATGGACCTTCACAGAGTGGGATGAGATATTTATGTACTCCTTGAACAAACAAACAAGCAAAAAATAAACAAGAAAAGTTCTTTTTCTATATTCTGTATATGCACTCAATACTGAATAAACTTCAAGCTTCAAACAAACAAGAATGAAGACTTGCGCAGAACAAACCGCGCATTTAGGCGCTTCCACTTGAAGTGAGAATTTTGCTGCAATAACCGTATGCTGTGATCTCTCACGGGATTATTGAAATGGACCAGGGCGTTATGACTGTCCAGAGAAAAAAATCCTGTGACTTCGTGACATCCAACGTAAAAATTTTGTAAAGGCCTCAAGTGTCTCATGGAGCGGCGACCTTCAAGAGAAACGGCGGTGACGCGAGTCAAGCTGTCTAAAAATGGATGGAAATGCCTATACCCACAACGTACGGCGCATACTTATGCGGAGTGGTGACCTTGACGGACTGGAAAGCATGCACTCCATCACGTGTAGCGCGTACCCGTTTATTCCAACCAGGGCTATGGGGGTAATTGGGTATGCACTACACGTGATTTTATATGGGGCAAATGTCTGTGCACATTTCGCAGTGCATTAAAGGGGAAATGGTTTTCGCCCGTGGGCTCTGATTTGGCAAGTGGGCAGTGCCGCGATCTTAGTATATGCTGGCATTTGCTGGGATACTGGCGCATCACGTCATCTTGGTGTTCCCGGCACGTCTTCGATGCCACGGCGAGCCTTCGACTTGCGGCTTATACCGAAGGTGTGTCTGCTGCGTGCGTGAACAAGGCTGTGCTTCTGGAGGACGTGAACGCGAAGCCGAATATGGGAACGTGAGGGCAGGCGCATGTGAGTGGCTCGAGTATAGAGCGTTCACCTGTGTTCTCCTTGGCTTGAACCTCAAGGTTTCAGTGAATTCCGGCTCCTTTCAGTCTCTCTCAAGAACAAGCCTCGTCGCTGCTTGTAGCTGAGTTATTTTTGTTTTTCACTTTTATTACTGTGTAAATTACGTGTACGCACATGGTTGACCAACCTGATGTCTTACGCAAGGCATCGACGTTGGCAGATTTAACTTGTTAAAACTCCGGCATGCCTTTGAAACACACCTTTTTAAGATGTTGTCCATAGAATTACGCTGAATTACTGCGGTAAATGTCGACATATAGCGGAAGGGGCAATGTCCCGTACTTCTTGGCCTGAACAGCCCTGTGGGAGCGATCTTTCCACTCCACGTACTCACCAGAAACTTGGAGAAATTGGCCTTTCCTCCTCACGTAGCTGTAATTCGCCACGGAGTGCTCGAACATTTGTTTAAGTTGGTAGCCAAACAGCGTCACAACGACGACGGTTTGTCCAAACGGTGCTGTCTGCATGAGGTCGCCAAATGTTATGTCTGAAAAAAGGAACACGCCGAACATAAAATATGCCTTCGCAAAATTTGTAAAGGTGTGCTTTTATTAGGGCCATACTCCTTGAAGAAGATGGAGAAGAAGGCAAAGTTGATCCAAAATGCTCATGAGTAATTCGGCAGTTCTATATAATCCACTGAAGGTAAATGCAGGCATGTAAATAAAACGAGCTCCTTGCTTAGCGAGCGCGGAAGACAGCGCCATGTAACGAAAAGCTAGCAAAGACAAGCAGGCCAAGTGTGGTAACGTACACCATAGAGTCTGAACGTACACCATAGCTACTTGTTTATGTAGTTAGTGACCAGAGCACACTGAAACGCGCGCTTGTTTTTTCTTCATTTCACGGGGGCTGGCCCGCTGCATACGCTCCGCTGAAGAGACGAAATGAGCGGGCGAGCGGCTCGCTCCGTAAATGCGCTGGCTGTCCCAGCGGGCCGCGCATGCGCAGTTGGCGTCTCCGCTCGTTCGCTGGGCCCGCTGGCCCGCTGAGCCGCTCAGCTATTACTCTCTCTTGCAACTTCCTTTTTGTTCAGGAAAACCAAAACAACGACTGGAATTCCTGATACGCATATAATATGGCGTTCCACGTTGTGTTGCACTTCTTGTAGCAAATGGGAGCACTGCCTGCGGTTAATTTTTCAGTTTACCCTTACAGTGTTTTCTTTGGTCTCATGCCAACATATCACAGCTCCTAACAATCCATGCTGCTTGGAGCTTATAGTTCCAGTCACGCTGTGTGCACCAGTCTAACTTCACGGGTAACGTTACTTTATACCTCGTATAAAAAAAAAAAAAAAGCGTTAGGATCATCCTAAGATATGAAACCGGCAATCGCGACGCCTCTTGGAACTCGGAACCTTTTATTGTCAATTCAAGTGGCACCGCTGGTTCAACCGCTAATTCGTACAAAATGAACGGCGAGGAGCTCATATGCCTTTTGTAATGTCTTCACGTCAATGCAGTATGCAATGTGGTAAAGCCTTGCAGCGTATCTCTGTGAAAAGAACCGCGAATTCTCGCGCGTGCGAATTGCAAAAAAAAAAAAAAAAAGTGTAGCGATTTATTGCTATGTACTATTGCTATTACTATTACTAGCACACCAGAGCTGTAACTCAAACTTATCTGTGGCTTAGGGACTCGCCAAACAACGCAGCTACTTGGGCGCGTTGGCGCGTACTCATCTTGTAACACAGCGCTTATGCATCCATTATTTTCCATGTCATGGTGGGCTCGTGTTGAAAAATGGACTTAACCAAGGCCTCCACCAAAAGCAGTTACACGTGGCACTTACTTCCTTGCTCGATGGGCGCCCTGATTGTGCCTCCATTCAGCACAGCTCCGTTCACGTCTGACCAGAGGTCTTCACTAGAGCTCTCCTTGTCGGCGTAATACGAGAAGTAGGCATCAGTCAGCAAGTTGCCCTGGTTGCACTCGCGCAAGCGGCAGATGTTCTCATCTTGTTCCAATAGCACTTTTGTGCAACCGATGATCTCAGCAATCGATTTGTTGACCTCCGGCTCGTACCGCTCTATGATCTCCTTCATGTTTTGATCTGAATGAAGTGAAAGAACAAGTACGTGAACATATCTGTTATACTCGAGCAGTACAAAACGAGAAACAGTAGGTTGTCATGTGATGATCTGCTACACACGACGACAGGCACAAGAGAAAGCGAATTTAAATATCGTCAGCAAGAAAAAAAAAGGAGGGGGGGGGGGGGGGGGCGTGACCAGACGGCGCTTCCCCAGTGGCGTCCTACTCCAAAATTTTAAGGTATGAGACATTGTTTTCAGCCTTTCACGAGATGGCAAGAAGTCGTTTATGCTTCCGTTAAGTATAATTAAATTTAAATTATGCTTTCCCGTCATGCTGATTAGTGCTTACGGCTATCTAAAGCGTTTTCTGTGTCTCTATTGAGTGCTTCCTAAGACTGTGTTACAGCAGCAATGAAAAAAGGTGCATGTACGGTCATTCAAGTTGCTGTAATGTGATGCACTTTGGTGTAAGCATGACCCCGTATGAACAGGTCATTAACCATGTCACCGTAAAAATATTGCCAAAGCCCATAAAAGAGTGTATCCCCCAAATATGCATAAGTGGACGCGAAGCAAACGTTAACGCATAATTTTAGTTTACCTGATTAATACGCTTTCGTGGCTTATGGAGCGTGCCGAAAACGTTCATTACCTTCCTCAATCGACGAATTGATGAGAATGGGGTTTCCGGTCCATTTCATGACATTTCCATTTTCGTCAAATGTGACCTGAAGAAGTCCGAGAAACTTTCCAAACCAGAAGTCTTGGACGACGAGAGCCTGACCTTTGCCGCTGGTTTGTTCACTACTGTTGGATAGTCACCTTCCGGCTTGTTTTCACGAGGATAGCCTTCCCCTAGAATGCACAGACAATGCATAACCACTTTTACTTGAGGTTCCCGGTCAACAACAACACCAATCAATCAAATGTTTACTTAACGGGCCCAGGAACAAGCGATAGGCCTTCGTTCTGGCGCACGCAAACGATTGCTAGTAATTAACAATAAGAATCAGGACAATATACAAATACATGCAGACAAGGAACTGTGAAAAAAAAAATGTTTTCTGAGAACAACTAGAGTTGTACGCGTCGTTTGCTATTTATTTATTTATTTATTTATTTATTTATTTCATAGCGTGGCTTTGGGACGTTAAACCCTAGAAATTAATTAATTAATTAATTAATTTATTATTTATTTATTTATTTATTTTTCGTATCTACTCACCTTTCATGCCGAGCACGGGCCTATAACTTTCGCCAGAAAGTGTAAGGAACTGGTTCGCTGTTGGACCGCAGAAAGCTATTCATGTTCCGTTCAACAACAATCAGTCTCGTTCGAAATGCGAAACACAGAGAGCGACGGCATAGAATCTAACAGCGTGAAAGCTTTTCACAGTTGTACCTGCCCTGTACATTGAAGAGCCCATTCATGTGCTAGATGAGACAGCGAGTAGGGTGTCTGCGCGCAAAGACAAAGTGAACGCATTTCCCTTGGACATGGCGAAAGTGACTTTCACAACGCTCGCTTGATGAGCGTCACGTACAGGTTTGAGCAGATGCGCTGACAGTGACCGGGCGTAACGGCGGCGCACTTTACCTTTCAAATGCCGCGGGTTACTTGCAATATGCGGTGCGCGCGCCACCTTTTGCGAATCTTGCTGAGGGGCCTGGCCGCTGAAGGCCGGCTGAAAATAACAGATGCTGGTGATGATGATGACGATGATGATGATGGCTGTGGTTCGGTCAGGCCATATTGGGAGCATGGCTCAACGTCCGTGGGAGGAAGGAGAATGAAAGAGATCGGAAGAAGAGGAACGCTGTATAGAGGGCTCCGGAAATTTTGTCCACCTGGGGCTCTGACAACGCACAGTACACGGGCCTCTGGCATTTTCGCCTCCATCGAAAATGCGACCGCCGCGGCCGGGATCGAACACGCGCTCTTCTTTTTTTTTTTTTTTTTTTTTTTTTTTGATGGCAGCCATGCGCGATAACCCATACCCTACACCACCGTGGCGGACAAAAGAACAGGTGCGCTTCACCCGCACGTCGTTTCACCAGACCGCAGTCCTGGCCTTCCCCGCCAGTGGGCGCGCACCCTCCGTCCCACCAGATAGCGCCATATTCACTTAAGTGAGCCTCCATTCGATCATCCTTTCGCAACGTGTAGTTTGCAACAACTGTTGTTGCTTAATAGTTACAGTACACAGCAAGCTGGACGTGCAGCTGTCCCTGCACACTGAATTCTCTTGATGCGACAACCGCATTTTCCAACAATTCAGCGCGCCATTTTTTTTCTTGTTTCTTGTATGATGCGTGGCTTTGCCGTCGCGTCGATATTATATGAAGAGACGAATGTAGTGCTGATCAAAAAAAAAAAAAAAAAAAAACACCTGCAAGCTCTACATCATCGATCTCAACGTCGCCCTCTGTAAATAAGGCGATTACGTTCTTGAGGCTGGCGCCGCTAATGAAGGCGTCTGATTGTCACAGTTAAGTGATCTCATCGCGTGAATATGGAACAAGCATCGAATCAAAGGAGTACACAGCGTATTGTTTGAATATAGCGTGGCGTACCATTTTAGTGCTTATTTTTTAAGTTCGCCGTTTTGTGTATGAATATTTTTGCGAAGCACTACCAACTTTGTCTTATAGTAAGGCCTTTTTTGCCATGTTATGAAATGTATTCACTGTCCTGTATTGATGTTACCTTGTGTTTGTTTGTTCTCCCACTCTTCTGCAATACCTTTGGTTTCGGGGGTAAATAATAAAATAAAATAAAATAAATAAACATGCACCTGGAGCAACGCCCCAAGAACTGCTTCCGTTTGTTTGTTTGTTTTTTTGTAGCATATGCTCTTTCGCTGCATCGTTTGTTCATTTATTTTTAGACAATTTATAAAAAGATTCTATCTGTATTTTAGAAAAAATATTTCTTGTTGATCACAGTAATAAATGTAGAGATGCTATTTCCTGTGTTCGTAGAAACCGCGCTGCGAAAGCTATTAAAAGGTGTGCCCTTCTTTATTTAAGAAAGAAATATATTCGGTATTGCATTTGGTATCGTATATAAGGAATGTACATGCTCACTAGACGGGAATAAACTAGAAAGACAAACAAAATTACCCTGGGAGGCGAATGCCGACGGACACTGAGAACTAGTGTGCATTAATGCACAATTTTTGTTACTCCCGTGATATAAAAATGTATTTGTATGGCCTCCAACAACTATGTCCACTTCGTCCACATGAGCGGCAATTTCCATTTCACGGGGATAGCCGCAGTGAGTGATGGCAACTATAATATTTACTCCTCTAGAGAAGGTTTCTGGCCTCTTTTTGGATGCTTTCGAGATCGTTTTCAAACGTGACGTTACCTGAAATGCAAAGCATTTGCTTCTTTAATGCAAATTATGGAAGTCGTGGATTGCTCTTCCCGCTTTGCCCCTATACATGCGGCACCCTGTGACCTTCATTGTTTGTATGTATTTCCAGCGCTAACAAAAGAAAAGGGAAGAAGCAATAGACGAGAGCAGATAGGCAGCCCTCATGAAACGTGGTAACATTGGCTGGCAGCACAGGAGCAAACCCAGAGTTTGACTGAGGCTGGTTTTCCGTAGCACATCGTCGCCTCTGTGCTGGAGAACTCCCAAGGATTAAGTCCAAGGCGAGCACAGAAAAATGTGATGGGGCAAAGCCGGATAAACGACAAGTTCTTCTGCCTTGTGTGCACCGCCTGTCGCACCGACTTAAAAAGACAGCCGCCAAGTGCGGTGTCCTCATGCTGTTTTCAGCGCCGAAAAAGCTGTCCCCCTGTTCCCTGCGGTGGACAACCGTTAGCCAGTCGATACGGCTGCACAAGAAAAGCACGTTGACGATCTTGTGACGTGGATTACAGGGTTGTCTATAGAGTCCCTCTGTTTTGTGGAAACTGCTACATCGGCCAGACCGTTCGTTGGGTCAATGTCAGATTGAGGGAGTATATATGGCGCTGGTCAAGGCAATAACGGTGCCGGTCACTAGCCGACCACTATACAAGCGATGCGAATGAACGCCTGACTTCTACGGCACACGTGTCCTCGGCAGATATAAAGATGAGCAATGCCGTATGGTTTATGAAGCATTTTGCATAAAAAAAAAAGCGACAAATGCATTAGTACCCCTTCCATTGTACTTTCAACCGAAAAGTATCATGCATGTACCAAAGAAGTATCAGAAGCGGTATCATGCATGCGCCATACTGCTTGATATTCGTTGTTGGTGCACGTACAAATGTTTATACATCTGTTCCTTTCTGCAATAAAAATCGGTTGAAGAAAACAAGTGTTCTGCCTGTCTGCTATCCACTCATCTATCTTCTTCCCTTTGTTTTGTTAGCACTGGAGATACATTACAAGTCTACATTCCAACTAGCCTAGCTAACCGTTTTGATACCTTCGTATCATTCAGCGGCGTAGAATTTACTCGCAATGACATGCTGGGAAACATTCCAGCGGTGCTGTCATTAGCGGTTGCGGACATTCTAGCGGTCTCGGTCATAATATTCTCGTCTATGAACTCACTGCGACAACAGCATTGTGTCACAATTAACATGAGCTTATAGCAGTGTTATGATTGCCTTTTAAGCGATGTCATATATAAAGAGAGCTAGAGACATTTTCTTAATATAAATGTTAATGATTCACGCAATACTTGAGAGTATATATGGAATGCTTACTGAATATTTCAACTTTGTAAGGTGAGTGTCGTAGTCTGCAGAAGAATTTTCTGCAAGTGAGGCGAGCAATTCATATTTGTTTCATGACAACAAATGCAGACACCCACCTGCCTGATGGATCGGGCGCGTGGTATTTAGATTGGAGGTTTGCGGCATTTCCCGCCATGCTGGAATATCTGTTTGCTTATATCCAAATCAATGCTTAGGCCTCCACTATATGTCACGATCAAAAGGATGCCATTCCATTACGGTCTTCGTAGCTTGCATTATCGCTTCATTTGTTTTCCGGCGAGGATGGCGCATACCCATTGTGTGGGATATGCCAACTTAAAGGTCGATTTCCTTGCGATTACAGCGCAAACATATGGCAGAACCTTTCCTCTAGGAACCGTGCAGCAGAAATGCTCATTCACCTTTATGCGTCGCGTTTTTATGGAAACTGTTAGGTTTGATTCCGTGCAAACTGAGCT
Organism: Hyalomma asiaticum; assembly: GCA_013339685.2. Classification (NCBI taxonomy): domain Eukaryota; kingdom Metazoa; phylum Arthropoda; class Arachnida; order Ixodida; family Ixodidae; genus Hyalomma; species Hyalomma asiaticum. The sequence continues at coordinate 30,291 of JABSTT010003012.1, forward strand.
CATAGAGAAAGGTGTGACGTTGCCGTCCAACTCCTGGCGCATACTTAAGTATTGTACGAGTTATTTTTATTGCGCCTCAATATCAGTATCATCATAAGCATGCACAGATGAAATGCGTGTATGAGCCGTTATCGCATCTATTTATACATGCCTTACAGTCGAATGGTTTTTTCGCTATTGCATTCTTCGTATGCGGCTCATCACCGCATATCCCTGGCCAAAGAAGGAGGGCATGCCCCACACGTGATTTTATTACCGTTAATCGTGACATAATGCGAGAATGTCATTATACTGGTGTCATGACCGGTCATCTGGCCATGCATTTATATCCTTCCATCGCAGTGTTGGTATATACATTACTCGCAAAAGAGGCGCCAGTATCCTATTTTTTGTGCCATATACGTGTTGTCGACGCCGACGGACATGATGCTTCTCATGAGCCAGTCAAGGCTTCCGCCTTAAAACAAATATTTACGAAAGGCTTGAGAGCCCGGGCGAGAAGTTTGAGGCATTAGAACCGAAGTGTGATTCAGTACTGATGTCGCACGTCGTTTTTGATCGCGATTGGGCCTGCTCGGAATCAGATTCGCTGGTTTTTTACTCGGTCGTTCACGCAAGCTGCAAAAGGAAGCGAATAAGAGTTGAGAAATTTTATCTCTATAGGGCTTAATCACGATCAGCTGTGCCCCATGCCATGCTACATCGTTATTAGGTGGAGAGAGGCGGCCGGCATTGTGTACGTGGTTCCGGCAGGAGATAGCCGTCTCGCCAGTGAAGCTCCGGTGACAGAGGCGAGAGGATGAAGACTCGGGAGCAGTTACGTTAAAGTAGACCGAGCTGTGACAGTCTACTTCGCCTACGCTCAACCTCGATCGAGGCTCCTCCGCAGTACTGCAGCTACATGCATAGAGTCAGGATAAAACTTGTACAGCACGACTTCGCACACGTAGGCAGTCCCTGGAGTGCCACGACAGCAGTGCGGCGAAGCATCGGACACAACAGCTAACTAAATCTAGCTGGTTTGGCAAGGCCACCGTACCAGCGCGATACCGGACTCCTTTTTAGCCTGTTGCAAGGCATACATTGTTGGTGTAGAGACGGGACAACGAACACGTTGGTTGCGATGACTGATAAAACAAATCCCCATCTTGGGATGACCTTCTATGGTAGGTAAGAGTCGAAACACTTCACAAACAGGATCAAACCTAAGTCACGTCGGTACATTAAGCAAGATCAGGTGACGCATGTTTTAGAGGACAGCTGGATCATATATGTGAAAACATCAGACCTGGCAGTAATGAAATTACAGTAATAAAATTACTTTTTGCTGTAATGAGTAATCTAACGAAAAATTTTGAGGATTTGTAATTTATCAACGTAATGAATTACTTCAAGCGAGTAATTTAATGAAATTGCACATTATTTTCACAATTATTTTGACTATACTATATATTACCTTATAGCGTAAAACAAACACTAAAAAAAAGAAGAAAAAAAGTAATTATAACCAAAGCAAGTTAATTGAGGTTGTGCTGAGGTTTAGGTTGTAGAGTGCATAAAAATTGAGTGTATACTTCCATAAGGATGCTCTGGGACACACATGTCAATCTGTAACCCAAGCAACTTTCGAAATGTGTTGGTGTCATGGCAAAACAACGTACACTAATACCGTCAAATATAAAAATAAATTTATAATGCATTATTATGCCCAACTTAAACACTGCTTTGTAGTCTGGGCCACGCACATCATTAATTAAATCACTTGCACACACTAAAAAAAAAAGGCTATTCGACAAATCGCTGGTGTACCTTACGATGCGCATACAAAGGAATTGTTCATTCGGTTCAATTTTATCTCCATGCCGAACCTTTACTCATACACCCTGTCTACAAGATACAAACAGTGTTTAAGGAATAATGAACAAATATACTTTCCCTAGCGGAATTCAAAACCAGAGCACCCTTGTATGCTACGCGTAACCATGAACTCTGGCAAGTACCCTTTTCAAGAAGCAAATACGGTGAGCAAAGCGTTCGATATACGCTTCTTGTATTGCTAAATATGTTCTTTCAACAAGGGATTGATATTACTAACATCACAAGAAAGGATCTACGCAATTGGTTTGTAATAAAATAATGACATAAAATGCTTCATTACTTACTGATGTAACACTAACAGATAACTTTAAATTATATGAGGCACAATTTCACGAGTTCTTTTGTCATGCTTCAAAGCTATATCTGTGTGTATTTTCTTTCTTGATGTACGTAGCGATTATAGCAGTATTGTTTAACTTCTACATGCAAATTCTCTGTACTTTCTGTGATAATGAATACGTTGTATGTACATGTATATATCATATGTCTCTTTGCCGTATGCCTTGTACACGGCGCCCGAATCTTCGTCAAGTGGGAATTGCCACATTTTGTTCGGGCCTTCCTCCATCCTATGGAAATAAATTGAAATTGAAATTTAAATTGAAATATGAGCGCCAAATACCAAGTTTGAGAGCAAGGCAGGCCCACGGAGAAGTTGTAAAAATGTGCTGTAAACAAAGTGTGTATGAGTTCGTACAAGAATGAACTTTCGTTAAAGTAATTTTAAGTAATTTCATTTCTTTTCAAAGAATAGTATTTAAATGTCATTTCTTTCTGCCAGCGGTAATTTGTAATGTATTTAATAAATTTGAGGGAATATCAGAAAGACAATTAGTCATCTAATTTAATTACATTTTAAAGTAATTTTGCCATCTCCGAATAGCATATTTTGTCCGAAAGCTACGCTTTGGTCCAATTGAGACGAGCTGGGGGCACCTCAGTAAAGTTCTTGTCGAGCGCAGGGTTTGCATGCGTGGGATGGATAATTCTTAGAAACCCGCCTCTTTGTAATGTCGCCTCAGTACCGAGAGCGGCGCTGCTGGTGCTTGCGGTTGGCAACCTCCTCTGCTGACGGCGCGACCGAGAACAAGACGCAAAGAAGGAAAAAAATATACAGATCGAAAAATATCTACTCCAGTTTCACGGCAGTGAAAGCTGTACGAACTGCGGAGCAATAGTTCCCTTCTTTTCGCTGTGTTTCCATAGCGTTTTCGAATTATTTCGCCTCTCTGTGCCATTAGTTGCCTTAATGTGCATCCTTTGTTAGCCATTAACCAACGTGGTCGAAATTTCCGCAGAATTTACTTAGTGTCACTTACGATCATGGCTGGTTCTGGAACGTAAAACCCCGCAAACCAAAAAATTATTCCTTGCAATTATTGATAGGTTTCATGGAACTCATTGGGGCATGTAAGTTCGTGCCTCTTCGCCGAACTGCATCGACTGCGATTCCGTGGTGTTTCTCTGGTGTTTACTATCGACGTTTTACAATCATTTTAACGCGATAGCGTTTAAGAGTTGTTGCGCAGAAATTGTGGTGTCTGTGTCAGCGCCATTCGTTGTGAGCGAAAAATCAGCGTTGCCGGGTACGAAAATTCTAGGTAGATGCCAATAACGGCATGCGAAAAACCTATGGGGACTGGGGAATCTTCACGCTCCTCATCGCGATGCGCTACGCGCTCGGCCACCCCACATGCACCCTCCTGCCTTCATCGTGAGGTGGGTGCAGCGCTACACGAAACGCGGACGAAGAAGGAGACGCGCAAGACCGTCTTCCCCTTTGTCCGTGTCCCGCGATCTTTCGCTCAATTCGATGTCATTACTATTAATCACCCTCAAACTGAACCTTTTTGTTATACTTATCTGGTCTATTTCAAGCATT
>JABSTT010003013.1:0-33189 GCA_013339685.2 Hyalomma asiaticum
ATGTGTTGCACGTGTTTATGTATCTTGCTTTGAGCCAAGTAAAACTAGTTGTATATGTGGCGCCGCTTTTGCTTCTTCTCTGTAGCGCGACACTTCCTAAAATAAAAGCTCTTAGCCTTTCGTTTAGAAAGTGTAGCGCCACAAAATCGTGACCTACAGCAAGTGCCGACTCGCCCAAGAAAGATTTATTGAGCACCGTAACCGCTGTACCACCGCAGCTGACGCTATATGTAATGAGGGAAGTTTAGCGTGTCCTGTGAACAGCTATACGCCAATCACTTTTCGAACCGTGAACTGGCGGGTGTAAACAGTACACGTGCAAACATGGCCGACCACCCAAAGCATATGCATGCCGTCCACTTAGAATGTTTCAAGTGGTCGTCGCGGGCTCTGTAGCCTCGAGATTACTAAATGACGTTGGTATTTGCCCTAACTTGTATCATCGAGTTTAGAAAGTAAGCTATTCATGACAGAACACATTCGCGACAGTAAAGCACGCGACACAGTTTTCGAGAGCCACACTCAGTTATCGATGCTGTGCCCTTAGCGAGTAACTGACATAATCTTAGAAGGTAGATACCAGCCAAAGGAGAAGGGAGGGAGGAGAGAAGTTACACAAAAAGGAGCTGGACTAACAAATGGGCTTCATTAACACAACCATCTGCCAGGAAAACCAGAACAGCATGCGCAGGCCGACAACCACCCAACCAACCAACGAATACAGAAGCTAAGGGCATTGTAAAATGTAGCTAAGTCCCTTGTGCATCAACGAAATAGATGCAGAGCTGACGCAGTTGCCACCTTGCATGCTAATGCGATAAGCCTCAAGAATTTCGCGTTCAAGTTTGCCCCTGCCTATACCAAGTATCCTAACATTGGAAAATAGCGGGACAAAACCGCACTGCCGACAACTTTAACATCATATACCAACTAACCCAGATATGAACACTCCTACAATGCATTTCGTCTTCATTGGGTTGCCTCTTAAATGTGCGCTCTTCCGGAAGACAGACCCCGTTGTTTAATTGCATTAGTGCCATCGCATTCCTCACCTGCGCGTTCTTTCACATTACCTCAAGGTCAACTCGCCCCCCAAGGAGCATGCAGCTTCCTTCGGCTTTTGGAACCTTCGTCGGGTCATATTGGAAGCGGATGACCAATATTTGGAAATCTGAGAGCTGGAGACAGGTGCGTCTCCTGCATGATTGACCTCGAATTGTGTGCCTCTCTGGACGCAGCGAACGTGGGGGTGTTCGTTGCCTACGGGAATATGGATGGTTGGCAAGACATGCCACTGAGCTGTACTTGTATCGAGTGAGGCGGCTGCTGCCTAAGAAGGTTCGTCCTGAGGCCCAGAGTGGCCGCGTCACCTATCTGGAGGGTGCCACGTTGCCTCAAGCTGTTGATGAGCTTCTTCGCAAGGGCCCCGAGTACTGCCTGGAGCCTAGGGTGAGCAGTCACGAACTCCTGGCTAGCGCACACCGTGTTGCAAAAAAGCCTGACAAGGATGAAAACCCATGGGTTCTGTCTGAATGTGTGGATGTTCTGTGCAAAGGCGTGGCCATGACACACAGCAACAGAAACCGTGTCTTGCACGGCGTTGTGAATCATTTCATCGATAACGACCTCATGCCCCTTGAAACGGACAAACATGGGGGGTTAGTGGTTGTTCCCACTGGATCCTTTGGTGATAAAGCTTCGGCTGCCATAGCTAGAAATTTTCTTCCCACGCGACGTAAGCCGCTGAAACTGAAGTACATGGCTGTCGGATTCCTAAAGGATTACAGCCTGGTTACTTTGTCCCAAAACGTGAAGAATTGCAAATAGAAAGCTTTGTGAGTGTTCTTCACAGCAAGAGCTCATAACATATTGTTCCCGTTATTGTGACTGAGGCTGACTCGTGGCAGAAGCTCGTGGGCCAGTATCTACGGCGACATTTGCAGTCTCTGGTCTTGCAGGACCCTTAGAGTGTAGCAAACTCGTCAGTTGTAGCTGAAGGGCTCCGCCAGGGAATCCCAGGAGCCAATTGTGCCTTTCCTATGGACATAGAGGACTTCTATAGTGCCCCTCATGGTGACCTCTTTGTAGCTGTGCATGAGTTGACTGGTCAGGATGGCATAGCGTCTCTCCAATTTGCTTGCAGTGTGCCAGTTGATGTTTCTAGAATTATTAGCAATGTATCTTTGGTCCACGCTCATGCATTTCAAAGGATCCTTCTTCATCTAGAAAAAGTCAATCTCTATTGGGGTGAGCGCTGTACCGGTTCTCAGCCAGATATTTTCAGCGAAGTTTGACCACCTAGTTGAGGACTCTCTCTGTTTGACCACCTAGTTTGACCACCTAGTTGAGGACTCACATTTATGCCATTTATGTCATTTATTTAGATATGTTGATCATTTTTTTATCATTTTAAAACATCACAAGACAACTTGGCAGAAGTTGTTAAGCATGCGTTAGGACGTTCAAATCCTGTTTATATGCACTCTCATTTTCTCACGAACTGCCCAGTGACCGTTCCGTAAGGTTTTTTTTAATCTCTCACTAACATTTCCAGACAATGGAGACTTTTGCTGGTGCTTTAGTAAGAAGTTGTTATTGCCTTAATCGTCAGCTCATACAAAAAATCGTTAAGAGAGGGACATCTATGAATTGTTTTCATAATGGCCTGCAAAAGAGCGGCCCCTACAGCAGGAAGGGAAATTTTGACTGTCGTATCACGCGTTTAGTTTCCGCTGGCGTTCCAAAACAGTTGCTCATAGCTGTAGAAGAAACACTTTTCCAAAAAAGGCCAAAGGGCTGATGAAGAAAAATGCAGAACAAATAGGTGATTAGCGGAATCGCTTTGAAGTCATGCCTTATTTGCACAAAATTTCCCAGTGTTAAACAAGTGGCTTTGAGACAGGGCGTTAATGTTGTCGACTCCTTGCAGACTTTCTAGGCTTTGTTCGCGTGTTGCACGTGGCGGCACTAGAATCGTAATGTGTCCCACACAGCATGGAAACGAGTACACATCTCGCGCCACACGTGTTGTGCACGGGATTCCGCTCACCTGTGAAAAGTTTACATTGGCCAGACTGGCAGATGTGTTAATTATAGGCTGCTCGAGCACGACTGCTTTTCGAAATTTGCAGACGAGGCTAATCTGTCCCGTCATTGTCGGCAGTGTGCTTGGGTCCCGCTATATTCCAATGTTAGGATACTTGGCAGAGGGCGGGGGAGGGACCTCGATCGCGAAATTCTTGAGGCTCATCACATTAGCATGCCAGGCGACAATTGCTTCAGCGCTGCTTGTCTTTCGTTTATGAACAGGGAACTTAGCTTCATTTCTCAATGGCGTTTAATTCGGTGCTGGCTGGTTGGGTGGTTGTTGGTCTGCGCATGCTCTACTAGTTTTCTTGCGAGAAGGTTTTTGTTAGTAAAGCACATTTGTTATTCCAGACGTGTGTGTGACTTCTTTCCTCCGTCCGTCGTCCTTTGGCTGATTTCTACCTTTTAACATCATGTACCAATTCAACCCAAATTTCGACACTTCTATAATCTTACCGGACATAGATTACGAGCTTGTTTACTTGTCCTGTTTATTGCCTGTAGCCGGTGGCACTTCACAGCGACAAACAACGCAATCCGCTATCGGGTATACTGCTACGCTTCGTCGGGCATTCCGTATAGCGGAATACCGGGCACGCTACAGTTCCCTATTTAGTGATTGCGTGCTAGAGAAGGCTACGTAATCAAGCTCGTCGTCCAGGACAGCGAATCGCCACAGTACCAGAGCGTAAACGCTTCAGTTCTATTTTAATCAAAGAATCCACAAGGGGGAACAGGACGACCGAAAGCGAGGTGCCACCGAAAGAGTATTGCGCCCAACCCGATCCACATTTGTGCCAATGTTTTCTTCCTTATTTTGGCTTACTGCGTTCTCGTATTCGCGTACCTTATTGGACACTACGGCCTGCCGCATATGCTTTTAAATTTCTTTGACTAGCATTTTCATAGCAATTTTCTTACTGACTGTCGAATCGTTCGAAGGATGGTCCGTGCATACTTTCTGGGCATTTCCTGTCTTTTTGCATTATTTTTTTTCCTGCACAACAGTAAAGGGGGGCTAGTCTGTGCAAGGTTGTACTCAGCATCCTAATGGCGGTGACTAGGTGTTTACAATGGTTTCAGTCCAGCCAGTGATGTACGTTTGCACGCTTCACAGTAGTTCCGCATTTTCCCGCGATCTTTCCTTTCTCAAGTGACAACAGTTTCATCACTTTTGCAATGGAATGTCACAGAGATGATAAAAAATAATTCCCCGCATTTGAAATATTACTAATTTATTAACCGATTCAACGTGTTCTCCGATCGCCTCCTGAACAACTGTCAGGGCGAACCTTCCCTTACAAAAATCGATTTAGAGTTCCTTTAGAACTCCTAATGAGTTCCTATAGGGTCTAAAGGAACTCAAAAGGAACTCGCCATCTATAGAATGTTTTCCATAGGACGACTATAGAAAGTCTAAAAATACCTTCTATAGAAACACGTCATTTCACCCACAATAGAAAGCGTATTGACGTCATATGTACTGAATTCTATAAAGTAACTTTTATAGAGCATCTTTAAAAGATTTAACGCTTTCTTTCTATAGACTGCTTCACCATACGCGCTCTATAAGGTATGTATCTACTAAATTCTATAAAGTAACCTTTATAGAGTACCTTTAGAACTCTTAACGCTACCTGTCTATAGACTGCATTTCTATACGTCCTCTATAAGGGATCTATAGACGGTGTATTAATACATATAACATTTTTATGAAAAAACGTTTCATCAGGGACCTATTTACGCCCACTGCAGGGTAAAAATCTCTTCCATATTTTTCTCCAATTAACATGGTCATGTCGTAACTGCGGCTATGTTATCTTCACAAACATTTTAATCTAATCCGACCAGCTAGCGTCCTGCCGCCTCCCGCCCCACCCCGCTTTTTTTGCTTCCCTTGGAATCCAATCTGTCGTCATTAATGACAATTGGTTACCTTCCCTTCGCACTGCACTTCCTTCCCATATGCTAATTTCATGACCTTGACTTCGACTAGCATATGACTAAAATTTGCGCATGGAAAAGCAAACGGGGCGGTGGCGCAGTGGTAGAGTATCGGCGTCAAGTGCGAAAGGTACCGAGTTCGAATCCCACTGCCGGAGCTAGGACCATCGGTTTTTCTTAAAAAAAGCAGAGCGCCCGACCTCGCCTTCTGTTGAGTACAGTACCCTCTCGAGAAGACATCCCCCAATGTGGCGTGCAAGTGGCATAAAAAGGGTGCTTTTTTTCCGAAAAATTATTGCGAAAGATTTCTATTGCCATCCTAAAGAAACATCATGGAACATCTCTATAGAAATTTGTCTTTACAGTCTCAAAAAGAACTCGGTAGAAATTCTCTATAGAAATGTTTCTGTACGATCTTAAAAGAAACTCGATAGACGCGCTCTATAGGAAACCATCTATAAAGTTTCTATAAGAATGCGGTGGCCAAATCACTTTTGGAACTCCATAGAAAAATTCTATAGGGCGTCAAAATAAACACCATAAGATTCTATCGAGCAAGTTCAAAAGGCTTTCTAAAAAAACACATTAAAAATTTTCGTAAGGGTTTAGCCCTCTCCTAATTCCGCATGATTAAATTTCTGGCTAAGGAACACAATATTTACTAGTGAAGTATACTTTGCTCACATAAATACATAGTTAAAAGAATAGACGTAACTGACTATGAGTCTCCGCTGCGGATAGGTTTATTTTTTTTAGCCTCATGTATTGGAATACCGCGTAGAGTTGGTGAACTTCAAAAAAAAAATGCAGTTCTGTATGAAGTTTGGAAATGTTCTGTGCTCGCTCCAATTATGCTTCAATTATGTGAGCCATCCGAACAAATATCAACATTACTAGTAGTTTTTGTTTACTGTGCGTTAGCATGCACACGTGAGAGCCTCCAGATATTAACGCTTGCCCATGCAATCTAAGCTCTGTGAAATGGATTTGCCCGGGGAAAATTATGATCTCGTTGTGCAGGCGCTGTCGATAAGTAATTCGTGGAGTGAAAACACGAGGGAACGAACGGGCACCGTCCGAATGAAATTTGAGCCTGGCGGCGAAGGCTTCTAACGTAGAGAACGAAAACAAACAAACAAACAAGCAAACAATGAAAACTGCCTCGCAATAGCAAACTTCGCCTCGTAGAGTATCCGAGAACGTGACTCAGAGTTTGTTTAGTGTAAAAAGAAAAAAAAGAACGACTGGATCACCATGAACAACGCGCGAGCCCTTGCGAGTGAAGCCTACACATACAGCGAAGCACTGAACTGCCGCACAGCACAGATTGCATCCTTTGTGTAATCAACACGACGCGCTTCGCCGATGGCATTGCTCCTCTAGAGTGCACCCATGAGCAGCGGGAGTATACGTTGCGTGTCTCTTTCTTCAAGTCTAAGCACAGCCATGGAAAGAGAGTTGTTTGGCGGTGAAAGTGGACGCGGCACTGTACGGTACACAGGCACTGAAACTCTCGTAGTTTTGTTCGTTGCGATTTATAAGGATGTACTTCAAGCGATGCTCGCAACACCACCGAGGGGTCTGAGGAAATGAGCGAATTTCTCGGTTTCTAGAAGAGAGAGAAGGCGAAAGCATTTGAATCCAGGAATGTACGGAGGAAGATACTTGCATGTTTGGTTGTCTGTGAGTGCTTGTCCTTTATGTATGTATGTATGTATGTATGTATGTATGTATGTATGTATGTATGTATGTATGTATGTATGTATGTATGTATGTATGTATGTATGTATGTATGTATGTGGCGTAAGAAACGAGCGCCGACCAATCGTTCAAAAATAAAACAAGATGTTTCGGCTCCACTACGGGAGCCTTGTTCACAATGAAATGAAATCATTTCATTGTGAACAAGGCTCCCGTAGTGGAGCCGAAACGTGTTGTTTTGTTTTTGAACGATTGGTCGGCGCTCGTTTCTTCCGCCATGAATTTTCCCGACCAGACGGGTTTCCGTCGAACCCTGGATTTCATGTATGTATGTATGTGTGTATGTATGTATGTATGTATGTATGTATGTATGTATGTATGTATGTATGTATGTATGTATGTATGTATGTATGTATGTATGTAGTATGCATGTGCGTACCTATGTATGTATATATGCTTGTATGTATTACCTATGTACGTATGTGTGAGTATACGCACATGCGTGTCAGGACATGCACAATTAGGGCAGTGGCAGTTACGCATTTCTCTAATGTCGCGCAAACAGATCGGAACGCTTTAGCTGCAATGCCCTTTACGATCCCTTCGAGTCCTCTACGCTGACGTCGCAAGAACGCTAGCTGGGTTGAAGCGGGAATCGAGGTCAGGCCGTCTGCGTGGACGGCAGCTGTTGTAAAAAACGGTTGACTCCGCTTCGGAAATAAAGCCCGTATACGTGAATAGCAAAGCATATCCATGTATCACAGCAAGAAGCTGGGAAAAGGAAGTGAGGGTGAAGAGGAGGGTAAGGCCACCAAATGCGCAGTATATATAGTATAACGAGGAAGGGCAGGTGACGGTGAAGAGGAGTGTTGCAAGAGCGACGAAGAGGGAAAAGAGGAGGGGAGAGGGCGCAGCGTAGCGTACGCATGTGGAAACGGAAGTGAATGCGAGGATGGAAAATTGAGGAGGGGAAGGTATCCCCACCGCCTATGACCTAGACTTGCGCGCCTAGTGCGTGCTGCCCACAATTCTTGTCTTTGGTGGCGAGTCAACTGGAAAGGCGTGGGAATAATCTGTTCGTAAATTCACAGCATTTACATCTGCGTGGTTCCTGTGCGTGTGAGAGAGGTGGATCAATGACGAAAAGGCGGCAAAGTTAACTGGAAGAGATGCTGGTTGTTTGCAATCCTACGCAATGGTTTCTCGAAAGTAGTACAAGCAAGGAGAACTGATTTTGTAACACCGCAAAAGACACGAGGGCCAGAACAGAAAGGGCTCAGCGCGCTCTATGTCCTCTCTTCTGACCGCTTCTTCCCTTTACGCTGTTTAGAAATCTTAACCACGGCACACCAAAACGCTAAATTGTATACGCGCTACTAGGGAGGGCTGCTTACGGTATGCTCTCCAGCGCCTTCACTAACGAGGCTACGCTAGGTCGGCTGCTAGTGCACCGGCATAAGCCGAAGCTGGGACAGAAAAATCAGAAAAATTGATGGAACAGCGGGAGACAGCACAAGAGTATCGCTGCTGCATTGAAGAACAGGCATGAACCGATTTCCTTCTTTAAATACTAAGCGAAGCCAAATAAGTTAATGGTATGTAACATCGTATGATGGAGCAAAATTTACTCGAGATAAAGGAAGGCAAAGTTGCCAAAGCTATTTAACACGGCAGTATGTATGTTTGCTCGATACTCGCGGATGATTAGCTGCGATAGAGAAACTAATCAAAGGCACGCCTTGCATGTACCAACACGTGGCGCGTAAATCGATCAGTGCTCAGAGTTTCTTGTGGAGACAGCTCTCTCTCTCTCTCGATATAAGCTGATACAGCGCGGTTTCGAGACCGCTGAGACATCTGATTACTTTCGTGTATAATATACCACGATAGTTAAGGCTAAATTAAATGGAAGCGCAAAAACACACAAACACAAGAGGGCGAACGAGGACAAGTGCAAACTCACACTGTTTACTCACACTGCCAGAAACGCCAGAGAATACGTAAGAAAACAAGGTACAAAGAGCACATGCGCAAGGACAGTGGCAGCAATTACACGCGTATATCTCAAAAAGCTTTTGCCCGCTGCACAAACTGATCGAAGCACCACTGACGCACACACATGCCCTTTTAGAAATCTCGAAGGCCCCTATAGTAACCGCTGTGCGTTCGTGTTCCTACTGCCGCCAATAATCTTAATGTCCTGAGCCCGCGGTTCACAGTACTGAGCGATGTTGGTTTTTTTTTCGCTGTTATTCACTGTAAAAAAAGAAACCGTAAAATTACGGCAACAGGCGACAGGAAAGCTGCCGTAAGCATGCCGTTCTCACCTCGTGCCTTAGGGAGGCTGAACGGTAGCGAGCACATTTCGTTACGTGATCTGGTTTTAGGGGCGAAGCTCCTTGGGGTGGGAGTCGTTCCCTCCTCCGTACATAGTATGTAGCCACCTGTAGTTCTATGAAGTGCTCTCTAGATGGCGTGATGGCGCCGCGGTGCTCGCTTCATTCAGATGCATGGGAAAGCGTAGCATGGGAGTCTGTCTGTCCGTCCGTCCGCCGCCCGTCCGTCCGTCTGTCTCTCTGTCCGTCGGTCTGTCTGTCTGTCCGTCCGTCAGTCCGTCCATCCGAGCGCTGCGGTGCTGCTTAGCTAGTACGTGAATTGATCAATAGATGGCGCGGAGGCGCTCGCTGCGTGCTCTAGTGTGATAGAGCGCTAGATGGCGACACACAGTGTTTGTCACGTCTTTGATGATGTACTGGGCAAGATTCACGGGAGATTCACGGTTTTTATCGATGAACCTTCGGAGCTTCACCCACTCATCATCATTCACTCCGTGGATATGCGTGGATTTTTTTTTGTTAAAAAATCAGTTGCATGTACTATGCTTGATCCTTAGTTAGTGGGGTTATTTTCTGATATTGATAGAATAGCCGCAGTACCCTTGTTTAACCTTGTAGCACTAAAAGTATAAGCGCACTACTTTTTTGCATGGAACTACTTGTGCGGCGATATCACCGCGGCCGTGCTTAAGAACACGACCGTGTGCAGAAAACAGTGGGACTAGCGCTAATGGCGGCTTGTTGTAGTGCTTCGTTCACTTCCCGCGTCGTTGTGGTTCCAAATCCAGGTTTGCGGCGCAGAGGACTATAGGAACTTGTCAAAGGACTGCACGGTAAGTTCGAATGAGCTTGAATTCTATGCTGTTTCAGTTGTACACGGGTGTACATACGAGTCACCGAGCTACCGCATGCCCGCGCGCTTGCGTTTTTGTTCAGACGTTGCAAACGTACGTTTGAAATCGGTGCCATTTCGCCTGCGTAATGTCGGTGCGTCCTTGTCGCTTCGTGTTGACGCGTACAGAGCTTCATTGACTGCTAAGGTGGTGATTCGCATCGTGCATAGCTTGTTGCATGAATTTCTGTTGGTGTTGACGGTGTGCCCATGATCCCTTCGTTTTTGCCCCATCTACTAAGTGCAGCGCGTAATAGCGAGGTTCTGCGTTACTGTGCTGTTACCAGGTGCTATGTTGTTGTTGAACTGCTGTTTTATTTCTCACTTGAAACGTATAGTCATGCACACTATACGTAATTCGTGTACCAAGTATCGATTCCCGCTGCCCCTGTCGTCGAGTTTGCAAAAGTGTTGTCTAAATGCCAATACCTTTCTTGCGAAATAGTAGGTTGTTTTCAAAGCTGTTGACGATAACACCACTCGTAGCACCGTGCAAGCTGGCCCGGATTCGACATCTTGATGTTAATTACTAGTGCGAGTCGACTAATTCTTCAGCAGGCGCCTTAGAAGTGCAGCGCTGTTACAGTCAAGTATGCTTACTTTTGGTCTGTGTAGACATACACTACACGAATGAGTATGTAGTATTATGTGTTTTCCACCGGGAGCAGGCTGTAAGCAGTACTCGTCGACATCGCTCTTCTTACCGGAGCTGGGTAGGCAGGAGGACGTGCCTGCAGGTTAATTCTCTACTCTAGTGACGGAGTGAATGGCTCTGAATGTGCAGCCGTGGGCGTGATAGTAAACTTCACGCTTCTTTTTAATTAAATTGCTTACAATATCATCTGACAACTAAGAAAGGTGGCGGGTGCCCTGTGCTTTTTTACCTGTACTCTGATAAAAATTGAAAAATTCACTAATCCAGCATGTATTAACCATAACTACACTTTAGGTGTTCTCTTTTCTACTAGTCGAGCGGGTACAAGCCTGGTGGTGCTGAGTGCATGTGTGCTTGAACATTGTCCTTGCTTCCTAAAATGCTAGAAAGGGCTGTGATGCCTCTATTCATTGCTTATATTTTTCTCATTGCTTAAAAGAGACAATGAAATCTCTGGTACCTATGCTGAAATAATCTTGCCGATGAAAATCTCAGTGCAAACCACAGAAATGTCTGGTTTAAATATGAATTTTTGCTGCAGTTTTTGAAATTCATTATTTACACATATGGTAGCGAGAAATAAATGAGACTGATAATAGTAATGAATGCACATTAATAAATGTAAATATCTTGATGACCCCATCAAATTGAGGGGTTATAAGAGTGGTTAAAATCATTACGTTAATGATGAAGTAAAGATTACTATTATTATGCTAGACTCCTCTCTGCGGCAGATTGGACACCACTGCAAGATAACATATTGTAACGACACCACTCACACCCCGCTAAAATGGACAGGAACCACCGTTTTATGAAGCGCCATTGCTTCAGACTCCACCATTCTTATTCTTCAACGTTGTCGTCTTCCACCATCATCCTAGGTCCATCCTGAGCCCGTGCCCCACAACGGTTCTTTTTGCCACGTTACATCCTTCCACCGGAGAGGGGGGGGGGGGGAGGATTGAGAAGGAGGAGCTTAGTGGGAAACGGAGGTTGCCCTGCAACTTTCCAGAACCATAGGTGTCGTCCACCTGGCACGTCGATTTGGTGAGCCACTACGAGCTTGCGTTGTCACCGCACGTAACGTGCAGGAAGTTCATGCCAGATGTGTTTGACACCACTACTCCTTACGTATGACTACAGATGTAGCAGTCTTCATACATAAACATATAGCTGGTCTTCTGAGGTGGTTTAGCGGAAATCATTGAGGCATTCTTCGTCTGTGCCACAGCAAAGACATGCATCCGTGTCTTCTTCGGATGATTTCGCTGACGGGTGGGCAAGTACACTTCCGTGCGATTTCGCGGTATCCTCAGTCGCAGAAGCGACGCGATACGTTGAAGTACACGTGGCTTGCGTGTGACATGATGGAATCGGTAACTACGTCCTGAGGTCTGCTGCAGTGGCGTAGCCAGGAATTTTGTTCCGGGGGACGGAGGGAATTTCCGAAGGGGATGGAGGGGGGGTCGGAGCTCCGACTCCTTTACACACACACACACACACACACACACACACACACACACACACACACACACGCTTAATACTTTCAGGAAAAGAAATACAGGCACCTGCGTAGGCCGTCGCCGGTTGAATGAATTGGAGCGCTAGCTGAATTACGTATGACTGCGACGGCACTGCTCTGAGCGAAATAGGCGAAGCAGCAGCCTTGCTCTGCCATGCTCATGCAAAGCATGTACTCTTACATGCTTTGTAATATAATTATTACAATGTATTATTACTGACCTAAATAGGGGAAGTAGAACAGCGGGCCTGAAAATTAATGTGCAGAAAACTAAAGTAATGTTGAATAGCCTTGGGCGAGCACAGCGATTTCAGATAGCTGGCGAGGCATTGGAAGTAGTAAGTGAATGCTTAGGCCAGGTAGTGACCCCTGGTCCGAATCATGAGGCTGGGGTAATTAGGAGGATTAGAATGGGGTGGATTGTATTCGGAAAGCATTGCCAGATAATGAATGGTAGCTTACCATTGTCTCTGAAGAGGAAAGTGTATAACAGCTGCATCTTACCGGTACTCACCTACTGGGCAGAAACTTGTAGGCTAAGAGGGTTCAGCTTAAATTGTGAATGACGCAGCGAGCTATGGAACGGAAAATTGTAGGTGTAACCTTAAGGTACAAGAAGGGAGCGGAGTGGGTTAGGGAACGAACGCGTGTTAGGGACATATTAACAGAAATTAAGAAGAAGAAATGGGCGTGACCGGGCCATGTAATGCGAAGACAAGGCAACCGTTGGTAATAAAGGGTAACCGAGTGGATCTCTAGAGAAGGCAAGCGTGGCAAGGGGTGGCAGAAAGTTAGGTGGGCAGATGAGGTTAGGAAGTTTGCAGGGATAAATTGGCCTCAGTTAGACAGGACAGGGATAATTGGAGATCTGTGGAAGAGGCCTTTGCTCTTCTGTGAGCGTAGACAGGCTGATAATGAACTATTAGTACAAGTGGGAATGACACAATAGAGTAGGTAGTGCCATGGTTGATCTTTCTTAATTTCCATAACAAAAAGCGGCAATACGCTGCAACTCGAGTGAGTCTTATGTGCATTTACCGTGCACCAAGCGTAGTCCATTCTGCGCTGGTGCTCATCAGAGAGCCCCTGCGATATACGTTAACTCAAAAATTCAGTTTTCATGTCAACTGAGCGATAAAATAAAGATACTCTCACGCAATCAAAACTTTCACAGATAGCAAAGAAGTGTCGACGAAGCCTAGTATATAGAAGACTGTTTACTCGCCACTAGTACTAGGGGTTAATAGGGGTTATAGCACAAAATTTAATTTGCATTACCTTTGCTGGCTTTGATGTTATGGCTTGAACGCTTTGGCGCAGGTGAAAAAAAAAACAAGACAATATTCTTTTCTGCGACATGACCGCACAAATGAAGCGCCAAATCGCTTCGTGTCGGTGCACTTGACTGGGTGCTTTTGTCCCGTTATAATCCCCACATCACTGACGAGCGGGATACGCCCTTAAACGCACTAACAAAACGTTCGATTTTTCACTTTTGTTTAAGCAAACTCCAAGGCGAAGTTACGCAATGGTAGAGTAACGGAGCCAAATAAACGCGAGCGATGAACGGCTAGACTAGAGTTACTATATATTGCCACGTGCATTTATCTATGCTAGCGTTGATGTTCCAGTGACAGTTTTCGCCTGCATTGTTTGCACCGACGCGTCGCTCTAGTGTTGGAGGCGCGTTTGTTAAAACCGTGGCCAATGTTCTGTTTCACCGTGTCACGAGACGCTCGCGCTCGAAAGCGTTCGTTGTCGCGAGTATAAGTGCCGGACAAGGTGAGAGCTGGTGGGGGTGAAAAAAATTACAGCATATCCACGGAGTGAATGATGATGAGTGGGCGAAGCACGTAGATCGTGCCGAGTTCCGGATAAATCCTTGGCAGCAAGTCAATTATAGAATCAAAGGGTCACGTTGAAAAAACATAACATTTATTACGACGTTTCGGCCGCGAGACCGGCCTTTTTCAAGCTTCTACTACAAATGGTACGCACAGAGCCTACATGACAGTAACGGGGAAAAGAAAGGGAGGGAGCATGGCTGAAGTTGAAAGGGGAAAAAAGACGAAAGGAAGAAAAGGGGAGGGGGGGTGCATGGAAGAGTGGTGGCGGCCTTGAAAGCCCAAAGATAAAATTAAAACCACGTGTTTGACGTATACAGAAGTAGAAGTTAAATGAGGGAAGGTGGAGGAGGAGCGGTTTCGGCGCCGCCGCTTTGAGTCACGGGAGCCGTGCATGTAGCCATCAGCTCAGCCCTCTCCTCCGGGCACAACACGCAGATACAAGAAGCGCGGCGCATGGAGGGCTAAAGAAAGCCAGATGTAGAAAAACTGAGAGCTGTGGAGGGCTAAAGAAAGCCAGATGTAGAAAAACTGAGAGCTGTGGCGGCCTGTAACAACAGGAAAACTGCCTTGGGAAGTTAGAAGATAAAGGAGATACGGGGTGAGATAAAAGAAAGAAGGAGAAAAAAAGGAGTGGAAAAAGAACGAAAGAAATAAAAGGAAGGGGAGGGGGCGGTGGGCGCGTGGACGCCTGTGTGAGGTGGAGCACAGAAACATTTGCAATACGATGACAGTAAGGTGCACAGTCACAAATACATACAAAACGGGCTCAGCTGAACAGCCAATACGGATAAAAGCGCGCAATAGAAATATACAGTAACAGGAGAAACAGAATACCATTGCGAGTATCTTACACAGCAATTATACATACGTATATGTATGGAAACATGCACTAATACACAGACGTATCTAAACACACCTACATACATGCACACTCAAAGCATACCTATATATATATCTATACATATTAATTTTTAAGGAATGTTAATTTGCCGACGGTATCGTTAAGCCCGCCAGACATAGTGTTGAACTTGTGTATTAGGGATGATTCACACGCCTCCCTGTCGTAATGGGTCTGGAAGCTGGATCGCAGGATATTGACTCTGAATTTGTCGAATTGGTGTCCAATGATATTTGCGAGTTGTGAAATTGGAAGTTGCGGCAGTGATTTTACGTGGGCCCTATGCTTATTAAAACGAACTCTGAAGGAAGTTTCCGTTTGTCCAATGTATTGTACGCGACAGACTGTGCATTCTAAAAGGTAGACGACGTTGCGTGTGTCACAATTGAGTTCACCCTGAATTTTATAGCGAAAGGAAGATGCGCTGCTTTTCGCCACGTCAGTTGTGTTAATCACACGGCAGACCATTTACCTCGGTTTGTGACAGGGTGCGCAACCTTTGTTATTTTCGCGTGTCGTTGTGGATGATGTTACTCTGTCCCGTATATTTGCTGCACGCCTGTAGGCTACACGAGGCGGTTCTGGAACGAGTTGCCGCATTTTCTCGCTCTGTAATAGGATGTTGTGATGTCTCCGCAAAATGGAATTAATGTTAAGTGCAGGAGATGAATAAGTTAGTATGAGATTGACATGTGCGTTTTGTTTGACATGAGTGGTTTTTCGAATGAGGTCACCGCGCTCTTGTTGCCCGGCTTTTCTTATGGCATCCTCAACGACCGACGAAGGATAGCTTTGGCGCTTCAGGTCCACTCTGAGTTGCTCGCAGTTGGATGCGAAATCCCCTTCTTTAGAGCATATTCTTTTAAAGCGCAGGACCTGACTATATGGAATGGAGGTCTTGCAGTGTTTTGCGTGGCTGCTGTAGAAGTGCAAGTAGTGGTGCCTATCGGTCGGTTTCTTGTAGACAGTTGTTAAAAGCTTGTTGTTAGTAAATGTAATTGTCGTGTCTAGGAAATTTACTTCCGAAGCCGAATATGTAGAGGAAAATGAGATACTTTTATGGACGTTGTTATAACTTGATATGAATTTCAACAGTTCAGCTTCCTCGTGAGGCCAAATTAGGAACACATCATCGATGAACCTTTTGTAGAGGAGGGGCTTTAGTTCGCCGGCAACCCATATATATATATATATATATATATATATATGGGTTGCCGGTGAACGCTTCTCCAACGCGAGCAGTGGGTATTTCTCAATCAAGAAACTCGCTAGGAGACGCTGCCTGCGCCAACGTTGTCTCTCGCGGGTGAGGGCGCGTTCTCCTTCTTTGCGACCTGGTAGAGCGTTCCTCTAAGAAATAACGTTTCCATAGCCTGCGCGCGCCTTTCGCTCTCTCTCTGTCTCTCTCTCTCCCACAAGACAGCAGAGGCACGCGCCGGGAGACACGCGCCGAGAGAGAGAGAGAGAGAGGCACGCGCCGAGGGCGAGCGCGTGCCTCCCATCACGCGGGTTACGCCTGACAACTGACTCGTGACAAGGTTAGACTAAGAGGAGCTTCGCCCCTAAAACATTGAGTTGCTATTTACAGAGAGGTTGTATGGCAAACCAGCCCATGGCCGAGCCTGCCTACACTACTGCGTGGAGTTCCTAGTCAGGCACCCCATTGGTCGACGCCGCTTTCCTGACACGCTGGACCATGGCTTGTTGGGCCGGAAGGTCCAGGCAGCCAAGCAGGGCCGCCTCCCAGTCCTCTCGGGTTGGGTTTAGGTTGGGGTTATATAAGGATTGAGCTGGCATGCCCATACCATGTGGTAGGTGTCAGCTACCTCCCCACAGTACAGGCAGAGGCCAGAAAAGGAAAAGTCAAAATGCTTAAGCGCTGCCAGGCACAGAAGCGTATTTGTGAAAAGGCGCAGAAGAATTCTCTCGTCCGCCTTCTTCAACCCTTTGCAGGGCGCAGGAAAGCGGCGGTGGGAGTCCCGATAATGGGCACTTATGTCTTTGAAGGTGAGTAGAGGAGAATTTTCGCCTGGATCGGTAATGTCATCGGTGGGCGAGGCAGTGGCCCGGGCAATGAGTGCGAGGGCAGCAGCGTGAGCTGCCTCATTGCCTGGTAGGCCCTGATGACCGGGAGTACAGATTAACGAGCGGAAAGAGGGGCAACCTACCCGCGGACAGGATCGAAGAATTTTGGCCGCTAGGGGTGAAATCCGCCCCAGTTCGAAATTGCGACAGGCTCCTCTGAAATCTGATATGATCATTTTCGAATTGTCATGCGACATGGCTAGGGCTATGGCCACCTCTTCGGCATGGGTGGCATTGTGCGCACGGAAGGAGAGGCCATCCACCTGCCTGTCTTCGTGGACAACTGCGGCCGTATACCAAACCCCGTGGTAAGGGCCGGCGACGTCAGTATAAAATAAGTTTTTTTTGGAGCCGTAGAGGCGCCGGAGAGCAAGAGCCCGTGCCTCGCGGCGGCCGGTGTCTGACTCAGGAGACGTATTGGTAGGGAGGGGTCGAACATGGATCGCGTATTTCCAGTGTTAGGGCACTCGTTGCCGCTCCTGTGCGTGGAATTCATGCCTGATATGCAGGCGATCTAGGCATCTGCCTGACGGTGTCTGTGCCAGGCGGGTGTATTGGTTTGTTAAGTGGGCCTCCCGAAGCTCCCGGTAAGTGTTGACTACCCCCAAAGAAAGAAGTCTCGCATTAGAGGTAGAAATAGGGAGATCTAGGGCACGCTTGATGATTTTGCAGAGGGTCGCCTCCAAGAAATCTTCATCGTGTTTCCGTAAGTGCAGGTACGGAGTTGCATACAAGATGCGACTCGTGACAAAAGCATGTGCGAGACGAAGCGAATCCCTGCTTTTGAGACCCCCCCCCCCCCGCTTGTTCGAGACCCGACAGACCATGCGGCCCACCTGTTCTCCAACCTTACGGAGTTTGTTAAGCGTTGTCTCTGCTCTGCGGTTTTTATGAATGTGGAGACCAAGGACACGGATCTCCTGGGCCTCGTTAATAGGTCCACTTTTTAAGGAAATTTTGATGGACGAAGTGCACTTCGCCGTGGGCCGAATGTGCACGAGTTGTGACTTCTGTGGGGAACACTGGAGGCCGCAGTATGCCGCATATTCGTCCACTGTATGGGCTGCGGTTTGCAGGCTGTCCTCCATGTTGCCCAGGTTGCCCTCTGTGGCCCGCAGGGTAATGTCGTCGGCATAAAGCGCATGCTTTGTCCAGTCGACAGCAACCAGTTGGGCCGGGAGCTGTACCATAGCTAAGTTGAAGAGCAGGGGATGCAACACAGCACCCTGTGGTGTGCCCCGCGGGCCGAGTTTGTAAGGGCCGTATTCCTGATCTTGTATGCAAATGTACGCAGTTCTGTCAGTGAGAAAGTTTCGGACGTAGTTGAAAGTGCGCTCGCCACAGTTAGTGGCACTGAGATGAGCTAAAATGACTTCGTGCTTGACGTTATGAAAGGCTCCCTTAAGGTCAAGCGCTAGAATGATTTTGTCATTGCGGGGATGTTCTACGGGAGTGAGGACTTCATGGTGTAGTTATGTCCTGCGCAGATTTCTGAGGTCTAAATCCGTACATGGAGTCGGCGAAAGTATGACGCGCTTCCAAGAAGGAGGAGAGACGATCCCTGACCATGGTTTCCATTAGCTTCCCTGTACAGGAAGTAAGAGAAATTGGCCTAAGGTTGTCAGTATTAATGGGTTTTCCTGCCTTTGGTGTGAAGGTTACTAGAGACGTTTTCCAATCCAGCGGGAGGGGAATTTTTCCGGACCAGATGGCATTGATGTATTCTAGAAGCGAGTTGTGTGCATGGTCGGCTAGGTTTGCTAGGAGTTTGACTGAGACTTTATCTCTCCCGGGCGCTGTGCCCCGCCTCATTTTGGCAAGAGCCGCACGGAGGTCATGCAGCTGGAAAGGAGTGTCCAGTTCCGAGTTCTCTCTGCCTACGTATAGTTATACTCGGAGCCCGGCGAGTCCTGCTGAGTGCACAGATAGTGATCCCGAAGAGAGAGCTAGTTTTGATGTGGATCCCTGAAAATTATGAAAAGCTCGGTGTAGATGTTTTTGTGCTTCACCTCGCGTTTGAGCAGGGTCGATGAGACTGCGGAATAATCTCCATGTATTGCGACCAGACATTTGCCTGGCGGCAGTATTACATCGATATACCCAATTTGAATTGGCGAGCTGGGCAGCGTACTCGGCCACCTTCTGGGTCAGATCTAGTATCCGCATGCGGAGTTTGCGATTGTGTTTTTGTCGGCTCCATCGCTTTGTGAGGCTGCGACGGGCCTCCCAAAGATGGAGGAGGTGATTGTCTGCGTCCGGATGGCTGTCCGTCAGTTGTATTGTGGCCTCGTGTTGCTTTAGTGTCTGGAGCATAGATTGGGCCCACTGGGAGTAACCGTTCTGAAGAACGGGAGAGGCAGGTACGGACTGTCGGAAGGAGTCCCAGTTGGGTAGGTGGGCCTGAGCTATGAGGCGTTGTACGGGTCGTGTGGAGAATGTGGTGTTGAGAATGCGGTGGTCGCTACCGAGGGTTTCCTCGGTATTGAGTCAGTCCGCGTGTTTGATGTTTTTGGTGAAAGTGAGGTCGGGACAGGTGTCCCGTGTCACAGAAGTACCCACACGTTTGGGTTGCGTGGGGCCAGTATGAAGTGTGATGCCCGGCGTGGAAGTTAGCTCCTCAAGTTTCCTTCCCCGCATCTCTTCCTTGCGATTGCCCCAAAACCTGCTAGGGGCGTTGGAGTCACCCACGATACTGAGAGGTTCGCGCCCTGCGATCTTCAGCGCCCGGCTAAATACGTTCGCGAAGGTGATGTTTTTTTAGCTTATGTTGGCAGTAAATCTTAAGAATATGCACTGAGAGGTCGGTTCTTCGCAGGGGAAGGACCGTGACCATGGTCCGAATTCGAGGTCGACCTTTTGTGCAGTTAACGTTTTATGAACAAGAAGGCAGGTGGATGGGTCTTCCTGGAAAGTGTTATATCCCGTGAGGCACACGGCGTTGCCGGGCTCCTGCAAGGCAACGACGGCACACGGGTGTTCAAGGGTTTCGATATAGAGGCGGAAATTAGCTGTTTTGGCCCTATCCTTGAAGCCTCTACAACTCCACTGAATTACAGAAAATATTTGAGGTTTTTGGGATCGCGAAGGCGGTGAGCGTTTAGGTGCCGTCGCCATACTGAGAATTCTGGGTGGCTGGGAGGGACTCAACCCCTACGTCAATGCCCTGTGGAAGTAGGGGTTCGGGGTCCTCGGAAAGTTCGGCGAGCTCTTTGACCTGAGAAAATTTAGACGGACGGTTAACGTCCTTAAGGGGACTAGTTCTGCGGCTGCGAGGGTTGGTGCCGTGGAGCCAAGTCGTAATGTTACTCGTCACCTGATGGGTGACGGTTTGAGAAATATTTTGAATGCTTTTGCTCATGGCGGCAAGTTGTGCCACCAGAGTACTCATGCGCTTTCAATAGCTTGAAAGCGTTCTTCAAAGTTGCAAGGCCCCGAGACGGACGGAGCGGTGCACATGCGTTCCGGTTCCTGAGCGTCTGCGGCAATTTCAGTGGAGGGAGGGGTGATGATGAGGTTACGGGCGTGCTACCTGCCTCCAAAGCGACAATTTTGGCTAGAAGCTGGCGCATTCTGTGCCCGCAGCGCAGCAAGCTCTTGTTTG
Organism: Hyalomma asiaticum; assembly: GCA_013339685.2. Lineage (NCBI taxonomy): Eukaryota > Metazoa > Arthropoda > Arachnida > Ixodida > Ixodidae > Hyalomma > Hyalomma asiaticum. The sequence continues at coordinate 20,569 of JABSTT010003013.1, forward strand.
AGTTCGAGGAATTCGGGGGAGGAGGTTGGGGAGGGACAGTGAGAGGTGGAGGCTGCCCTAGCCCCGTTGCCTACCTGGGAGGATGTCTTCTTGGCCGGAGGCCTGATGCCGCTGGCGGCGGACAGGGGCGGAAATTCCCCGGCTTGAAGCTTGGGGGCGCCCTGATCGGGAGTCCTGGTTCACGTCTTCTGTGGCGTCGGCGATGTCGTGGGTGGAGGTGGCGTTTGTTTACCGGCCAGGGAGGAGCGCCCGGCCACAGGGTTCTTGGGGGCTTGGTTTGTTGCTCCAGGCTGACGTCCTTGTGCCTTGGGCGTTGGCCGCTGCTGCGGGGAGCCGCGACCACCACGATGGCCGCTTGGTTGCTGCAGACGGCGAAATCTTGCTTTGCAGGCCTGAGACCCTGTGAGGTGGCCCTCGCCGCATACCAGGCATGATGGCTTGCAATCGTGCGGGGTCATCCCCTCCTCAGTAGCTCCCACAACCTGACCACAGTGGCCGCAGCGTTGGTCATTTGGGAGGGGGCACAGCTCCACCCTGTGGCCCACCGTCCCGCAGCGATAGCAGGCTGGTATGGTGCGCTTGTAATCGCGTACCGGGGTTATGACACTGTTATAGTGCACGAACCGCGGCACCTTGTGGCCCTCGAAAGTGAGGAGGGCTACGGACGTCTTTCCAAGCTTCCTCATGAAAGCGATGTTTCCACCCCGCCAGTGGATCTTGGTTTTCAGGGAGGCGGAGGTCTCCTGTTCGTGCACCGTAATGACGCCACGACACACTTCCCCGCTGATCTTGGCGTGGCCGATCAACGGTAGGTCACCCTGCAATGTCTTTAACAAGAATTCTCGCGAGAGAAGGTTTGCAGTATTGACGTCTTGAGTTGGAGACCACAATGATATTTTGTGCCCAAATGGGCCACACACTAATGCAATCATTGTTTGTGGAGTTCACATATGAGGCGAGCTTGGCGCCTAGCTCACCTGGCTGAAAGGTAGCTTTGAGATCCACTGTGACTCGAGGCTTGAGCAGAATGGTTAAGTCTTCCACAGAAATGCGGGGCATAGCGGCGGGTCGCCACGATACACGGGATGCCTTGAGTGGCGTCTTTGCTGAAGTGGGTTTATCGGTAGCTGAAGCCTTGGCAGCTTTACTTTGTTCAAGACGCTTGCGGAGCGTCACCACTGTGAATAGTCCCTCGTCCACGATATCCGTGCGCGGAACGGAGTCTTCGGGCATTGGGGCAGTAACATCTTTCTACGCCAAGGTAGCGGGATCATATCCACGGAGAGCGGTGGCCGCCATATATAGCTGCGGCCGTGGGGAAGTCTCGACGCAGTCAGCGTTGCGCCTCGCCCTCGTTAGGGCAAGCGCAGCATCCAGTAAGTGCGGTCAATAAATGGGAATAGAGAGAGAGAGAGAGAAATAAGGAAGGGAAGGCAGGGATGTTAACCAGTCATGAGTCCGGTTTGCTACCCTACACTGGGGGATGGGAAAAGGGGAATAAAAGTAAAGAGAAGGAGAGAGGGGGAATGCCTACAGGGCAGTGCTATACAATATCATAGGCGCTCGGCTAGGCCAGATGCTTTTAGAAAGGCCAAAAGCGCTTTCATTGCTTTCTGAGCCGTTGGACCGTGAGGACGGTATTCTAAGATTGTCTGTTCACAAAGTGGACGATCGTCGAGCTTTGTGAAGGACTCGGTCATAGGCAGTCGATGTTCCTCAAATTGTGGGCAGTGGCACAACAAGTTATCTATGGTGTCTGCGCATCCGCAGACAGCACACGCAGGACTATCAGCCATTCCAATCAGCGCAGAGTAAGCGTTCGTAAAGGCCACTCCCAGCCACATTCGGCAAAGAAGCGAAGCCTCACGTCGGTGCAAACCAGCCGGAGGTCCGAGTTGCAGCGATGGGTTTAGCCGGTGCAGTCTGGTGCGCCTCGTGTATGGGGTATTCCACTCAGTTAAGGACATGGTTCGCGCAAGAGTGCGAAGTTGTCTTGCAGCGTCGGTCCTTGAGAGCGGAATGGGAACACAGCGGTCTTCATCGCCTGATGTCCGAGCTGCCTTATCTGCGGAGTCATTTCCACTGATACCGCAATGGCCTGGTATCCATTGAAAATATATCTCATGTCCTTTTTCTTGTAAATTTTGCACAAGTACCGCGATTTCGTATGTAAGGTGGTTTTGCTCCACGTGTCGAAGAAACGACTGTATACTTTGTAGAGCTGATCTTGAATCACAGAAGATTGCCCACTTTGCTGGACTCTCAGCGTGTATAATATGAAGCGCTCCGCGGAGAGCCGCGAGCTCGGCAGCTGTAGATGTGGTGACGTGGGAAGTTTTGAAGTGCTGGGTGACTCCCATTCTTGGGATAACTATAGCACCACCGGAACTGGTTGATGTGGTTGAGCCATCGGTATAAACTTCTGTGCAGCCCCTGTACTTCGCATACATGTGTAACATGCTTAGTTGTTTGAGTGCACATGGTGGTAAGTCCGACTTTCTCAGAATACCAGGGATGTTGAGGCAAACTTGAGGATGGTTCACACACCATGGAGGAATTGAAGCCTTTGTTGTAGGTGCATACCCTGACGAAAGAGAGGCACGGTGGGCGAGGACCTTTGAATTGAACGTTGTGCGGGGTCGTTCCACTGGAAGACCTGCGAGGTGGTGATTAGGGGTCCGGGCACAGTGTCTTATGTGCACACGCATTGTTTCAATGGTTACATGCGTTCGGACATTGTGATCGCGAGCGATTTCTATAACGTCTGTCGACGACGCGCTCTTTGGCAGACCAAGGCATATTTTCAGGGCTTGGGCTTGGATGCCTTGGAGTGTATTCAAGTTAGTTTTGCAGGTGTTCGCGATCACTGGTAGGCTGTACCGCAGGAATCCAATGAAAAGGACTCGGTATATACAGCTGTAGCATAGATGTAATTGACACTCCCCAGGTCTTTCCTGCTAGGAAGCTAAACATGTGACAGATTCCTGTCAACCGTTTCCTCACATAGTTCACATGGGGTGTCCAGGACAGATTTCTGTCAACAATCACTCCCAAAAATCGGTGACTTTTGCTATAGGGGATCACCTGCCCGTCGAGGGTTATGACGTATGGCGACATTAGTTTCCTGGTAAATGCCACCACAGCACACTTTTCACAGGCTAGCTGCAGACCTTGCTCACGGAGGTAGGATGATGTCAAGGAACCTGCCTTCTGAAGCCGCGCACGAAGCTGAAGTCGTGTCACAGCCGATGCCCATATGCAAATGTCGTCGGCATAGATGGAGAGCCGAACGGTGCCAGGAAGGATGCCGGCGAGTCCAATGAGCGTTAGATTGAAGAGAGTTGGGCTCAGTACTCCGCCCTGGGGAACTCCACGGCTACTGTAATGTTGAGAGGTTGGGCCATCCTCTGTAAGTATGTAAAATGATCGCTGCTCTAGGTAGCTACTGATCCACAAATAGGTCTTGCCACCAAGTCCGACTGCTTCTAACGTGCTCAAAATTGCTTCGTGTGTTACGCTGTCGTATGCTCCCTTAACATCTAGAAACATGGCAGCAGATAATCGTTTGCGGGACTTCTCGTGCTCGACATATGTCACCAGGTCAATCACGTTGTCTATGGAGGAGCGACCACGCCTGAACCCGGACATCGCGTCTGGGTATATCTGGTAGTGTTCAAGGTACCATTCCAGCCGTGCTAGAATCATTCTCTCCATTAGTTTTCCAACGCAGCTTGCAAGTGCAATTGGTCGATATGATGCAATGTCTAAAGGCGACTTCCCAGTTAAGCAACGGAATTATGCGACTCGTCTTCCATTCCTTGGGAACCGTGCCCGTCTCCCACGAGCTGTTGTATAAGAGGAGCAGCACCTTCCGAGCCTCTTCCCCTAGGTTACGTAAGGCACGGTAGGTTATATCGTCTGGTCCTGGCGATGACGAACGCTTGCACAAAGCAAGTGCAGCTTCGAGTTCACCCATAGTAAAAGGGCAGTCCATGCGGGGGTCGCGTGATGCGGGTAGGTGGTCGGGCATCAAAGTCCCAGCGGAGCTTGTAAAGGTTCCAGCGATCCCCCTGCAGAAACTGTCTGCGATGTCTATCTCGCTGCACTGTTGGTGAAGGGACAAAGACCTGAAAGGGTGACGCTGCTGAGGGGTCCCACGGAGGCCGCGAACAGTTCTCCATATCAGAGACAGAGGTTTTCTTGGGTCCAAAGATTCGCAAAAAGATCTCCACCTTTGCGATGCGAGTTTGTCTAAACGACGATGAATTTTCTTTTGAGTGCTTCTGGCCAACCTCAAGTCATGTACAGACTTTGTACGCCTGTACCTACGCTCGGCGCGGCGACGAATTGCACGGAGCTTTTCCAGCTCGATGTCATATTGAGCGCGTGTAGGTGTTTTTGAAAGGGAGTGTGTAGCAGCCTGCAAGGCTCCCTTTATAGTGTCCTCAAGACTAGAGGTCAAGCCGTCACGGCACTTGTCTTCCATAATTGATTTGAAGGTCGGCCAGTCCATATGGTGAGAGCTGCTAGCAGGCTTGAAGTCCATTAGCCCTTCAATCCTAAGATAAGTGGGGAGATGGTCACTTCCCCGCGTTTCAATGTCTGAGAACCACCTAACTTTTCTCATGAAGGAGCGTGAAACAAAGGTGAGATCCAAGCAGCTACTATATGAAGTTCCACGCAGAAAGGTGGGGCTGCCGTCATTCAACAAACATAATTCTTGTTCGGAAGCAAATGTCAGTAATCTTCGGCCCCGCAAATTTGTGTTAGAGCTTCCCCAGAGATGGTGGTGAGCATTAAAATCTCCGGTCATCACCCATGGCTGAGGAGTCGCTGTCAGGATTCGGCGTAACCGCTCGCAGTCTAGTCGGCTGGAGGGCGATATGTAGGCTCCGACAACTGTGAAAGTGAGCTTGCGTCTCTTCACTGTTACACACACATATTCGTTTCCATAGTCGGGTGGCACCGGATGATGAACATAGGTAAGGTCACGACGCATGAAAACGATGACCTTGCTGCATTCTCCATGCGTGGCGGATACGAAACACTCATACCCTGACAGCCTGATATGAGTTGTCAGGGGCTCGCAGATGACGATAATGGGGAAGTGATTCGTAAAAACAAACTGTCGAAAGTCCGACATACGCGACTTTAGACCTCTGGCGTTCCACTGAAATATCGACGCGTTCCGGACATCGTCACGGAACGACGACGCCTGGCGAGCCATGATTTCAACGAAGAGCTGCAAGTGCTGGGCTCAGTGTGTCCAGTACCTGCAGCGCGCTTTGCGCAGACGAAGATTTCATGTTTCTCAGAATAATACGAATGGCCCACCTGGCTGTGAGAGGTGTCTCCTGACGCACAACAGTGTTCGGAAGAAGACAAGGGCAATTTTCTTGCAGTATAACGTAGGGTTTCGCCGGTCCAGGCGAAAATTACAGGAGCCGATGCGAGACGCGTCCGCTCTCACCGAGCGCTCGCAGCGTTCCGCCTGGTGAGAGCGCGGCCGTTCTTACCGCCGACGCTCGACTGCGCATGCTGTTTTCGCCGCCGCCGTAGTCTAGCCGGAGCTTGCGTGTGGGCACACTTCCTTGCCTAACTTTATTACAAGTGATCCCAGTAAGTTCTGGAATTATATCAGCGAAAAGAAAAAGCCCGTATCGCAAATGTCAGTTTTACGGAATCAACGTGACGGATCAGAAATCCATTGCCCATCATTTCAATCATTATTTCCAGAGTGTGTTTAACGTTGCCGCTTCAAACTGCGTGCGTAACACGACAATCCTCTCACGCGAGGACGCACTTTTCATTTCAAATCCTGGTGTGGTATCTATGCTTTTAAATTTGAAAACCAAAACTTCGTGCGGTCCTGACAATATTCCAAACGTATTCCTACGTCGATATGCTTTACCTCTTGCTAAATTTTTGGTTATCATTTTTCGCACTTCTTTGCTCACTTCGCGCCTTCCCAGTGATTGGAGGACAGCTGGAATTGTGCCCATCTTTAAAAAAATTGACGGCAGATCCACGAGGTGAATGATGATGAGATTGGGCGAAGCTCCTGGAAGTAATCATCGGTTAAACCGTGAAATTTCTTCCGTTAAATCGCCCGATAAAATTGACGTGAAATGATTGATTAAATGTTTTATCATACTTTTATTGCTGGTTTCCGTTGTCCTTTCATTATGACCGCTTTGTGGTCGGTGAAATGTAAGCTAAGTGGTTCTTGCACTGGTTGCAGATGAAAGTTGGCAAACACGATGTCGATGCAGGTGCCTCTGATGGTGGTTGGGTTGGGGTTTTCAAAGGAGATGCCTCGCGGGCTCTCACTTCAGGGTCCTGTCTGCGAGCGCGCGCCGCCGCTGCCCTGCGCGCCCGCCTTTCGGCATCCTTATCCATACGAGCACACACCGACGGCAACGAGCATCGTCAACTACAAACCTGTATAGCGATATGGTTTTGAATATAAAACCATTGCTTTAGAAAACACCTGGCGTCTTTCGTTAAGCAGCTGGCGTCTTTTCGTTTTGCTTTAGAAACATCTGGCGTCTTTTCGTTTTGCTTTTAGAAAACATCCGGCGTCTTTCGTTGGTTTATTTCATCAATCAACGGCGTTTTGAACAAAATTTTTATTGTTTAATCACGCACAGGAGAAATCTCACCAGGCACTACCTTGGAGGTAAACAATGGCTGCTACTGGGAATGAGAGACAGCAGAAGTCGGCTTTTAGCTAACACTTACACTTCTACTTCTACTAACGTTTCCTACTGGAACATGCCAATGGCTGCTAATGGGGAATGAGAGACAGAAGAATTCGGCTTTTAGTTAACGCGCGCGCTGCGAACTTTTTTTATTGTTCAACAACGCACAGGAGAAATCTCCCACCGGCACCACCTTGCAGGTCAAAGCGTAAGACTGGTTACGCACTACGACTACGACGAGGGACGAACGGGTGCCGCTTTAAGGAGCTTCGCCCCTAAAAGGGAGACCGCCTGGCACTAGGAAATTACCGTCTAATTTCACTTACCTCGCAATGCTGCAAAATTATTGAACGTATCATAGCTACTAGTATCGCATCCTTCCTGGAGGAGCGCTGCATATTGACCAAATATCAGCGTGGGTTTCGGAAAGGATTATCAACCGTTACACCAAGTTGTCACATTAGTTCATTCTCTCGCATTAACCCTCGATAGACAGGGCAGGATCGATATGCTCTTTTTAGACTTTTGCAAAGCCTTCGATAAAGTTCTTCATAGCACACTCATCTTAAAACTTGAGACAATAGGCGTCCCCCAAATGCTTGTTGCTTGGATTTCAGCCTATTTGAATAATCGCAGACAGTACGTTGATGTAGCATGACAACACTCGGCCTGTCTGCTGGTCACATCTGGTGTCCCGCAGGGCCGTGCGTTAGGCCCTTTCCTCTTTATATTGTATATTAATGATATTGTTGATGTAGTTTGCCCTGGCGTTGAAATAAGATTGTTTGCTGATGACTGTGTTTTGTTCAAGGAAATTAGTTCTACTAACGATTACAGCGACCTCAACACTAGTCTGGGCAATATACATGAATGGTGCGTAAAATGGGGAATGATCCTTAATACGAGCGAATGTGTTTGCCTTCCAGTAAATCGCAAAACGAAAATCCGCCATCTTACACGTACATATTAGAGTCGTCGGCATTACAACAAGTCACTACAAATATCTCGGTGTAACATTCGCTTCAAATCTGTCGTGGAATATTTATGTCGATAACGTCTGTTCATCTGCCTCTCGCAAGCTTTGTCTCCTTAAACATAAACTTAAAACTGCTCCCACTAATGTTAAGCTCCTCTGCTACACTGCTATTGTACGGCCAAAACTAGAATATGCGTGCATTGTATGGGACCCTCATACTAAGCGCAACACTCATAATCTAGAGCGTATTCAGAGAAAGGCCGGACGATTCATCTTTAACAAGTTTTCTCGGTTAGGCTCGCCTTTCGATTTACTGCAGGCACGCGAAATTCCCCTATTACAGGAACGAACACAAAAATTTAGATTACAGTTTATTTCCCAACTCTAGGAAAACAAACTTGCCCTAGATTCATCGACGTATCTATCGCCCTTAACTAGCAGGCCCTACCGACACCACAATGATAACGCTCTCAGCCCATACTTTGCTCGCACAGACCTATTTAAGTTTTCTTATTTCCCGAGAACAATCAATGATTGGAACTGCCTTACCAAAACCAGTGATCATTCTGTCATAGAAAACTACCCTAGTCTGTATTTTTGCTGTATGTTCGTTTTACATTGCTGTTTCTTGTATTACTCTGTATTATTACTGACCACCCTGCATGGACCACGAGTCCGCCGTATTGCATAAATAAATAAAATATAACGTTGCTATGTTGTTTGCCTGTGCGAGGCAGCCAGCGGGCAGAGTCTCTGCAGCGAATTGGTACAGTGGGTTCTTGCTCTCCCAGGAATGCCAGCTAAGATGCAGGCATTTGTGGTCATAACTGCTCCCCAGAGTGTCCACCGAAATTTCTGCAATTATGCTTATGGCGGATCGTTGTCATGACAATTGGTTTGTCAGCGTGCTTGTTAGCGTTCAGGTTATCAGCACACTGGAGAAGAAAATATCTGTGGCTAGCAGCTGGGGATCTTAGGGACATGTGATAGTGCAAAGTTGAACTGCGAATTTGCGACCATAGTCTTCAAAATAATCATGCACAATTGCACATTTAATTGCTGCGACTGTATCAAAGCTTCAGCAGGAGGTGCAGCCATCACTAGCATGAAGCCAACTGTGAGACGAGTTGAACAAAAAAAAAGCGAACAGGAGTGCTAAGGAGGACAAGCTCCCTTGGTATAAAGTGCTTTGCTTTATTAAATGTGCAGATCATTTTATAATGCTGCGGCCCAATGGTGACACAATTAGCAAAAAGTGTTTCAACAGATTTTTAATCATGATAATATATGTGCGATTACAAAATTTCTAACAAATAATTTAGTGACCTTACAAAGATAGCTATTTGAGCTATAGCAGACACATTCAATGCATGAACTGCTTTCACATTTCTGTTTTAAGGAAACTTATTCTGCCTTTGCAGAAGGAGCCCGCACAAAAGGAGGTAAAACAGCGAAAAAAAATGCTGCTTTGGAAAGCCTCCACAAAAAAAATTTGGTCTTTTAAAATTGTATCGAATATGATATGTGGGAGAAATGTACTTATTTTTTCTGTTGCCATTTCACGCTTCAACATGTAGGAAGCAGACCCGCCGTCAGATGACGAGAGTAATCTGACGGAGGCGGGGTACATCGCCAGATTGCATAAAAAAGGTGCAGAGACAAAGCAGCTGAAGATGCAACTTCGGGCTGCCGAAAACACGGTGTCAAGATTAACAGATGCCCTCCTTGATAAAATTGGTGACATCTTGGAGTGACCTAATCTTTCCATCAACTGGCATTCCTAAAGAAATGTTAGTTTCCGCTACATGAGCGTGGTATGTTCCATTCTACATCTATTTGCTTGAGGGTCATAAAATCGATGTACAGAGACTTATCACTCAGTACGTGTGGTTACTGGGGTGCGGACCCTTCTGAAAAATTCCGTATATACGGAAAGAGCATTTCCGTATATACGCTATTATGGTAATACGGATATCCGTACATACGGATTACGCATCACTTCCATATATACGCTCCGTATCACATCCGTATATGCGCATTCCGCATTACTTCCGTACACTGCTCTCCATATAACTTCCGTTCATCCATACTCCGTACCACCTTTATATAATTTCCGTATATACACTCTAAACCAAAACGCAAGAAAATGGGGTACGCTGTTCGTCTTTTCGGACTAAGTGGGCTGCCACAGATTTTGAACCAATATCGGAGTAACTGCGAGACTAACAGCAGCGGTTCAAGTTTTTAGTCCCCTGCTGTTCCCACTCGATGGTTTAAAAGTTGCCCTCGGTAATAGAGCATTCAATGCAGAAGAACTGTTGTACCACTTACGACCAACCGAAAAAAGTAAAATGGAGGCTTTCCATTGCGACCAGATTTTCACTCGGTTTATCAGCATTTATATCAGACATACACACTTTATCAGCATTTAATATCGCATATAGAGACTCCCATGAATTCAAAGGAATATAAATACGTACACACGCAAACATACACGCAAGCATATCAATGTAATGCACCACATAGACCACTGACCTCACGCAACCGTACACCGACGGTCAAGTATATACCCACACATATTACCTAACATGTGGTGCCGGTGGTAAGCTCCTGTTCAGCGCAATTACAAGGTAAATATTCACAGAACAGCCGTGCGGTTAGCGTTGGCTCTTAGATAATCCTGCACCACACAGAGCTGTTAAACAAAACTCACCATATAGTGAGCGCTTTTTTAATTGCACTTTCTGTATCATTCTGTATCTACGTATCCGTATCTCCGTATCCGTATCTCTGTATCCGTATGTCCGTATCCGTATCTCCGTATCCGTATCATTCACGCAAATTGTTCTAATTCCTTATAGCTACTTGCATTTGCTCGTGAGGCCTCCGCATCGTCCTTCCATACTTTTTCCGTATGTGTGTCATCAACATACGCGCTTCCGCATCATCTATCACTTTGTCCGTTCATATTCCGTTCGTCATATGTCATGCCTTCCGTATGCTCCTTATCGCCGTATGGTATATCCATATAACGAATACGGAAGCAGTTCATTCCGTAAAAGATATTCTTATGGCGAAACGGAATTCCTTATGTTCCATACGCCTTCTCTCGCATGCTCCGTATCAGTTCCGTAGGCTTCCGTATATGTCCGCATGTGTTCCGTGAGACTTCCGTAAATTTTGTACGGAGAAGGTACGGAATCCGTATGTTTTCCGTAAAGCTGCATATGGATTTTTTCAGAAGGGGACTTGGGTGTGTCATAATGAATGCTACTGAAAATGGAGGCAGGCATACAGTTCCAGTTCTCGCTTCTTTTATGAATGAAAAACTTGAACTGTGTAATGATAGTGGTGGATGTAATGCACTGTACCATGTATTCTAGAATCTATCCGGGTCCCGATTGAAGCTGACAGCTGAAGTTTGTAAGCCTAAAAAGAAATAAAAACTTAACCCAAATGCAGGACGACCAAGTGCCATTACAGAAAAGCACGAATTTAATATATAGGCGTGCACACTATAGGCATGTATCAAGTCTACTCATTATTGCCATCATCCACGACATCATTGTTCCCTTTTCTTGCTCTGTGCTTCCCAAAGGCCACACTGTAGTGGCATTGCTTGATTAGAGCTGTCACTTCCGAAGCTCGCAGCGGTGATGTTATTGCTACGGGCGGTGCTAGCCTGGCAGACGTGGCCGGCAATTGCTTAAGCACGTGGTTACAGTTGGACACTTACAAAACACAACCACTCTGCATGACATGACATGAAAGGGTGTCCAAAGTGCACGGCAAGCTTCACTGGCGCAGTAAATACGGTACACATCCAACCTCGCCGCCTTAGTAGCTCGCTGTTTCCTGGCTGTCACTTTGTGAAAGTGGCACAGCGAGATTTCGTGCAAGTTTGTGTGCGCAGAAAGAAACCAGGGAGAGAACAATGCATAGTATGAAGCAGATGCGGCGTACTAGCATAGCCATGGCAACCTCTTTTGATTGGGCTGAGCGATCATGTCGTTGTATGTCAACCATAGAAATGCATGAAAATGGGACCTGGATGCAAGGCCCGTACCTATTCATTGAATAGCAAAAGAATACATGTGTGAACAAAACCGCCTGCATACGGCAGCCCTAGAAGAGTGCATGGGGAACTACCATGCTGCTGCTAGGTATGTGGCAGCTGTGGTCAAGCCATGGTAGCTGAATCTAAGCCAACGTCCTACTTTCGTTGAGCTTCTTCTTTTTTCGAAAGACTGTGCCAGCCTAAATTTAAGGAAATACGGTATTTGTCAGTTCCTGTAACCACTTGGCATTCGGAATCAGTCAGGCATGGCTGAGGGGCTGTTATTTAACTGGGTCTTCTGTAGTTCTTAAAGCATGTTGCAACATTAGTGCCGCTGTTGGTGGCATCATCGTTTCCAAGATGATGTCTGCTTGTTAGTGTTCTTTTATTGTATTACTTGTGCAAGCAATAGTGACGTTTTTATTCTTGCACATCATGCCTGTTTCATGCATTGTTTATGTCAAAAAAAGCGTTTAGTATTTAAAAATTATTAGTACCACTTGCTCGTGAAGCAACTGTGGCACAACTTCACTCTTCTGCTTCAAAACTTCTTTATTAAAGAAACACTAATGGCGACCATTCTTTGTTAGAACAATGGCTGAATGCTTAAGAATGTATGAAACATTAACGTTGTCTACACGATCGTTTTATTTGTTGAGAAACTGAGTTAAGGGCAGCCTTGTGCCACTAGCAGGACTAGCAGCCTTGTGCCACGGTGATGTAGACGAGGCTTGGTGAAGAACTTAGTGATACCCAAACTGCCAATAATAAAGGTAATTACAGTGCGGCAAAGGATGGAATAATCATCACGAGGGTGTTCAGTCACCGCTAACTGGGCCCATGAAACGGGGCCAGCTCCGTCAACTTCTCTCTACCGTCACATCGTA
>JABSTT010003014.1:5000-31697 GCA_013339685.2 Hyalomma asiaticum
TCTATTTGTCGTACATCCCACCTTGTGTTATAAGCTTCTAGGTACCTAGGACAGAATGTATAGGGATTTTCGACAGTGGCGCTAGTGGCGCCGTCACTTGTTGGCGGTTTTTTTTGCATGCCGCCTCCGACCGAACCACCGAGTCAGGTGTTCTCTGACCAAGTACCGCCAGTTGGTATAAGTGGTGTAAATGTTCTGTGGTACCGCGACCGAGAAGACACGCGGCCGTGCCAGCCGTGCCGCCGTGGGATGGAGTGTGCACATCTCGGAACACGGCTCCAGTGCTTGTGCCTTTCGTCAACGCAGTCCGGTGCCCCGTAGCGAGTTCACCTTATCTATGAACGTCGAGGGCGAAGATTGTGATGTGCTGCCTTTCCACGTAACTCTAGCCGAGTTACAAGTAGGTCCCGTACCGATCCCATGTCTACAGCGGCCGTGCTGACCGCGCGTCGTGCAGCCTCATTGGGGCTCTGACAGCCTAGGCAGCGAGCTTTGGTTACCCTTGCCTACTTTGCCGTGGCCACCTTTGACAGATCGACGACTTCGTACGACACGTAAGTAATCCCGTTATTCGGAGCGTTGAGCTGTTACGTGCTCTGTCGCATGTAATAGCTAGAATTTTCATTTGTGACACCTACAGTAGATAAGTAAAGCATGCAAAATTTACATTTGTGGGACGAAGAACAAAGAACTTGACGAGAGCCACATACATATTGAATTCAGTTGCACGTTGAGTCTTTCATGTATGTGCCCCTTTTGTAAATGTAGTTTTCATCATGCAATTTTTGCTCTTTGTCCCACAAATGTTCCATCGACTAGCCCAACGATTCATGCTTCTACATGCAAGAGTGGCCTGACAATTGGAATCCTTGTTGCAGAAGATTGCATTTTCAGCACACATACCACTGCATCCTTGTTTTGGGGGCAAATCAGGCTGCAAATTCTGTTAATGGTAAATGTAGCTCTGTGCTTCTCTTTATTTCAGGATTTCCCATCTAGAGAGACAGAATGGAAGGGCAGACCCAACAGGCAGCAGTTGTACAGCTTCAAGAAAGTGAATGTACACCAGGGGCTGTTAATCGTCTTTATTACTAGCACTTTGGAAAATATATGCTCCCGTTATCATTGGCAGTGGTGAAAGAAGAGGCACCTTCAAAATAAGCCATTGCTGCAAGAGAGAAAGGTGGCAGGGTTTGAGTGACATTTGTACGAAAGTTCATGGTGATGGCTGCTGTTAATTTCCTTCATTTATATTTCATACCACTTCTGGCTACAGCACAGCATTGCATTAGCGAACACTGCCTAAACATGTACTGCTGCACCTACTAACTCATCCATCAGCATTACCATGAAACCCAAGACTTTTTTCACATGTGGCAGTGCCCTTCCAAAGTGACACAGCATGTGTTAAAATGTACTTGCTCAAAACGACACTGTAGTGTTCTAGTTGTGTACAGGGGTATAACAAGCATATGTGCCATTGCTCTCCAAGGATGTCAATAAGAGTTTAATTTGTCTTTGCCAGCCATTCATTCTTATTCAATGACTGTCTTCAAAAGTTTGTACTAGTATTACCAGCATCTGAGCAGCGAATGGCCCCATAGTCACGTTGTCTCCCTCTGCTCGTGTCAGGAGCGAGCAAGAAACATTGTCACGTGAGCCGTCCTCTGCTTTTCGTCATTATCATCTGTGACTAGTACTACAGTGTGTTGGAAAAGATACTGAAGTAGGGGACCTTCCGGGTAGAAATGAGCAATGCCTTTAAATATTGCCACAACTATATTACCGTGCACAAGTGCAGGGCCTTGGTCATATTAAAGCAATACGGATACTGTAGCCATACGAAAAGACGAAGGTGTTGACATGGCCATGGTGGAAGCACACTAATGCAGTTAAATGCAACAGAGGATTAAACTCATGCATGAGACCTTGCAAATACTGGATAATTGATAAGATGATTTTGTACAATGTGTGTGGCATGAAGTAATACCAGTGCCTCCAGTGTGATAATCTAACAAATCGGTAGAGAATACCAGACAGCAACCAAAATGCAACATCTTTACCATTTTCTCAATGAGCCTCTCACCAGGCCTGGCCATTTTGAGCTGACAAGTACATTGCACGCTCATGTTCATATCTGCTTAGAACTGCATTGTTACATGCTGTGGAAGGTGCTCAAATTTCAGACTGAGCGCTGTTTACCCTCCCCTTGCAAGCATCATGCACCAAATGGTGGATGATGATGCCACACGCCGTGTCACCAAAGTGCGCCTGTGTGTCGCTACAAACTGTCACACTTGTTCAGATCGTGCAGTGACTGCTCAAATCAGTCGGGAGGCACCTGGCTCCTTGGAGAGGATGACCAACTGCGGCCACAATAGCAAGCACACTTCGTCTTTTTTTTTTCCCTTGCTCCGCCACACAGCATCGCCATGTGTCGTACTGGCAGTGATTCGCCACCCAATATCCTGGTGTAGTGCCGCTTCAAACATTTTTACCTCTGATAATAATGATCCAATTTGAAAAGTTCTTGCAGTAGGTACCCCACCCTTCTTCCTCCCCCCCCCCCCCCCCAATGGGGCACGTAAGAAACCCCAGCATACAAACTGAAATGTGCCGTGTAAACTAAAAGATGTGTGCTGCTGCATCATCATGACTTAGTGCATATACGTGTCGCAGTATTCTTGCACCACTTGAGTTTTTTCAAGGAATGGCTTTGCTGTTATTTCATGCATCCAGATTTCCTGTCATTGCACAATTACATTTTATAAAACCTAGCCCTGAAAGGCTCCTACTTGCAATTGCTAAGCTTTTTCACAAATTGCTCGACTCCATATGGAAGCCTTACTGCCCTGTGAAGCTTTGCCACCCTACATTGCAAGGAAGCCCACGGTAGAAGCAAACACGGAAAGCGTAGAGACGGTGTTCTGCTCAGTGAACACATATTTGCTACTTCTGTGCACAAAAGCCGAAATTTGGCCACACCACGAGATGTCACAACTTTCAAGTTGTGCTTTCCAACACTGGCACTGTGGCAAAGGCGGAAGTAACGTTTCGTCTTATGTTTAATGTCAGTGTGCTAGGGCACAGCATAGGTAGTGGTCTGGTATTTCTTGTGACAAAACATTTCTCCTTCGCACACAAGTATATGTGTATTTCTTTTAAGCTAACAATGCATGGTAGTTTGTAGTTACA
This sequence comes from Hyalomma asiaticum, assembly GCA_013339685.2. Taxonomy (NCBI): domain Eukaryota; kingdom Metazoa; phylum Arthropoda; class Arachnida; order Ixodida; family Ixodidae; genus Hyalomma; species Hyalomma asiaticum. The sequence continues at coordinate 8,196 of JABSTT010003014.1, forward strand.
CAAGTTTTATTCTCTCGGTGCCAGTGCTAGGGAGTTTGTGTATGTCATTACAGCCTTTATTTTCAACTTGACAGGAGGATGACTCAATGAATATGTACTTTTTTTCTTTTCAAGATGGCATAATTTACAGGGACCTTTTTCCAGGTGGCAGAGAGAGTTGAATATTGATATGGAGATCTCCACACGAGGACTCTGGATGAAGGTTCACCATGCCACTGTACAGGACTCACCTGCAATGTTCTTTCAAAGTGTTGGGCAAAGAATACCTTGCATTGCAATGATACTCACAAGCCTTATTCTGGCTGGCTTTTCTGAAACAGGAAATTAAAGGTCATTATTTACAGCATACAATGATTCGTGATATTCTACTTGATCACAGGCGTCCTGAACCTTAAAAGAGGCTTCAACATGCTTATCCAAGCATGGCTGACATGTTCCAGCTGCAACACAACAGAATGCAGCGGCAGTGATCGCTCAACCATGAAGTGCTCCATTTTGCTGTGCATTGATCCATTAACCCTACAAGCTGATATGGGCACGCTACAATGGCTGAACATTGTAACAATGTCTGCTGCCCCTGCCTTTGTCATTAACAGCCATTGCTTACAATGACAAACTCCATGCCTGTGCAGATTTGAACCCACCCGAATAGGAGCAGTCGAATCCACACATGGGACAACTTAGGACAACTTGATTTGTGTCTTTTGAAAAATTTAGCACTGTGTAAACATGAAACAACTAGCCTTAGCCTCGGCCCTGGCAATTTCCAAGGAAATTAAAGATGGCTGCACAATTTTTTAAAAACATTTTCTGATGAGGGGCAGTTACATGTGTGCAGTTTCACCACGTTCCTCGCAGCTTGCTCTGAGCAAAGTGTTATTAACACCACCTCTAGGCATGCACCTTTGAACAACTATCGGCAAGGCACTGCATTCTGCATGGTAACCGTGCTGTGTCACAAAGTGGCCGTCCTATCTTTGCTTGTTGTAACGGTGTTTTTAGGTGACACAAAGAACGTTTGCTCCCAAAAAAGCAAGCAGTTTGTCGTGTTGCTCTGGTAGATAGTAAACCCAGGACCACTGTCTGGCCAACTAAAAGTTCGTTATATAAGCAGCTTTGAGTGAGTGAATAGGAGTGCAATGCCAGGCATCCTCAGGAAACCACGGGCCTCCGGACTGCGGGCTCACTGGTCGCTTGAGCTAACCTTCACTCATTCCTGCCGGTAATGTCATTCATAACCACGTCCTTATCCTGCCCCACAACGACTCGCGGTGTTTTTGCTAGAGCCCAATTTGCGCGAAAAGAAATTATTCCCTCTGGTTGATCAGCCGGCACCAGTGGGAAGTCTCGCTCAGACAGAACCGAATGTTGAATCAGTAGCTATAAATATACACGCTAACCATGTCGACCGGTCGTGCTTAAACACCTAGCACAACAGAACGAGAAGCACACACTTGATCGCTACACTTGCAGCTAATTTCTCCCCAGCTATCGTCAGTGTGCCTCAACACCAGGCTCCGCAGTCGCAATAGAATGATAGCATGGCTGTTGTCAAGTGTTCTCGCTCGTACAGGGCAAAGCTCCAAATAAAGAGTGAACATTACTTACGTGTTGTGGCAAGGTGGTACATCGTGGCGTACTACATACGTCTGCAAAAGGCGGACATAGCGAAGTCGCTACGGGCAAGCACTTCGCATACTATGTGGCTAAGTGCCGATAAAGCTGAACGACGCGCGATCGGCATCGGTCGCCGTACAAAGAGCGACCCGTCGTCAGCGACTCACGGCGAGTTTACAGCAGAAGCGGCCAATACCGACCAAAATTGTCCAGAGCGCGAAATGCGCACATGGACGAGTTGACATGCGCGCAAGAGAAATTCTAGTACGCTAAAGTGCCGCCAACAAGTGACTACGCCACTGTCGAAAATCCCTATACATTTCTGTCCCTAGGTACCTAGAAGCTTATAACAAAAGGTGGAGGACGACGAAGAAGTGTTTCTTTCATAGAACGCTTGTACCGTAGTCTCGCTTGTTTTACTGCAAAATCTGGGAACTGCCGCTCCCTCCTTGCGGCAATGGATGACGAAGCACTCGAGGACCCCCCTGGCGCACAACCGTCACGTCAGGTCGCGTCTAGAAAACGTGGAAACACGTCAAGCGACTCCGACAGCGATGCCACCGAGCTGTACTCGGACAGCTACGACTCCTCGGACGATGACTTCACCCTTGTCATGAGCCGAGCAGCGAAAAGAAGACTGATGCGGACGTCCTCGTCGGCGAGTGTCTCTACCGTGAAGACCGCGCCGCAGCGATGGCCGCACACTGTGCTTTTTACGCCCGTGGACACTACGTGCAATCTACGTCTCCTGAATAGGCAAGTTCTGTCTGTGTATCTCGAACAAGTAGCGCCAAACGAGATAAAAGACGTGAGAATAAATTCAAGAAGGAATGTCCTGGCAGTAGACGTTCTGCACCGTAGCGCGCTGCAAAGCCTCCGCAACGTCACGGAAATTGACGGTATCAAAGTGAAATCAACGATTCCTACAGGCTGCAATGGAAATGTTGGTGTCATTTATGATATTACATCGCCATCAAAGCCGACGACTTGCCCATATTGATAAAACCAGCCACAGAAGGGGCTCTTATCAAGCACATCACGAGACTTGGCAACACGCATTGCGTGAGGCTTGTGTTTGAGGGCGACAGCCTTCCGTCACACGTTAAGGTTGGCCACGTTCGCCATCCAGTACGACCATACGTACCCAAGCCTCTGCAATGCTACAAATGCTTCAAGTTCGGACACGTTAAGGGTGTCTGTGACAACAATGTCGCGTGCCCAAGATGTGCTGAATGTCATCCCAAAGATTCCTGCCGTGCTACCGTGTTGAAATGCACCAACTGCCATGGTGCTCATGAGGCCTCATCCAAGGATTGCCCACGGGTACGGGACGAGCGCGCTGTGCTGAAACGTATGGTGCGGGACAACTCCACACACAGAGAGGCTGCTGCTTCTATCAGGCGGAGACGGCGTCGTCACCGAAGAGGGTCAAATAAAGTCGCTGCTACCGACAGAGATGTCATACCTTCCGTTAGAGCGGCTGCTCTGCCAACAGCGAACTCCGCGAAGACGGACAATGTGAACAAGAAGGAAGGGTCAAGGCTTGCACCTCATCAAGAGTGGCCAGCACTCCCACAAGTACAACCTGCCTCGAAGCCACATCAGATCCCGGTGCCCTCGACGACTTCAACAACCACTGAAGCGACGACGACGACGGAAGATCGCCAAGTCATCATGATGTTGAAGTCGCTTATGGACGCCATGCGTGTTCTGCTGTGCAACATGAAAACTCCGTCGGCGCAGAGCGCGCTAAAGGTGCTGGACACCCTGAGTCCGGTGCTTGCGGCTCTAGGATAAAAACCACGACCTGCAAAATGGCGTCGTTTCAAGTGGAAGTCAGGGATGCGTCTGTTCTTCAGTGGAACGCCAGAGGGCTTAAGTCACGCATGTCGGATTTTCGGCAGTTCGTCTTCATGAACCAGTTCCCTATTATTGTGATCTGCGAACCCAACCTGTCAGCTCCCATCAGGCTTTCTGGGTATGAGTGCTTTATGTCCTCAACCCACGGAGAGTGCAGCAAAGTAATTGTCTTTATACGCTGTGACTTGACTTACGTACATCACCTAGTGCCAGCTGACGAAGGAAACCAATATGTTTGCCTAACCGTGAAAAAGAACAAGGTAACCTTCACACTTCTGGGAACCTACATATCCCCTACGAGCCGGCTAGATTGCGAACGCTTACGAAGAATTTTGGCATCGATTCCACAGCCTTGGGTAATCACAGGCGATTTTAACGCTCATCATTACCTATGGGGAAGCTCGAAAGTCAACTCCAGAGGTAAACAATTGGTTTCCTTTGCCTCTGACTGTCAACTTTGCCTCTCGAATGACGGAAGCCCCACTTATCTACGTGGAGCAGCGTACTGTAGCTGCCTGGACCTTACTTTCGTGTCACGTTCATTTGCGAGAAAAGTACATTGGTTTACGGACTTGGAAGCGCTAGGCAGCGACCACATCCCAACTTATCTGAGGATCGACGGTTTCACGGGATCTGAATCCTGCAGAGCTGTTGTGAGCACTGATTGGTCTAAATACAAAATGATCATGGAAGATTCTTGTTGCGACGGTTCATCGAACAACATAGAGGAAGCGATAAAGGGCGCCCTGGAATCCACCACCCAATCACTCTGGAAGAGTTCGGTACGTACGGACTTCGACATCGAACTGGAAAAACTTCGTGCGATTCGCCGTCGTGCGGAAAGAAGGTATAGACGCACGAAGTCTATCCACGACTTGAGACTGGCTAGACGCACACAAAAGAAAATACAGCGTCAAATCAACAAGCTGGCTTCGCGGCGATGGGCATCTTTTTGCGAGTCTCTGGATCCGCGAAAGCCTTTGTCGCTCATATGGAGAACTGTTCGTGGCCTTCGTACAACACCCGGTCAGCGCCACCCGTTTAAATCTCTGGCACTCCATCTAAAGTGCAGTGAGATAGAAGTCGCCGAGTCTTTCTGTAAAAGGATTGCTGGTGAGGCAAATCCTGATGGAGCGGTGGTGGGGTCGCCCGACCACCCTCTCTCCTCACGTGATCCTCGCGTGGAATGTCCATTTTCCATGGAAGAACTAGAAACTGCACTGGCTGTGTGCCGGCGTTCTTCAGCGCCAGGACCGGACGGCATCACTTATCGCGCCCTGTGCAACCTGGGTGAACAAGCACGGAAGGCACTCCTGATCTTTTACAACGACTACTGGCAGACGGGCACGGTACCGCAGGAATGGAAATGCAGCCGCTTAATTCCACTCCTTAAGGCCGGCAAATCTCCTTTGGACATCTCCTCATATCGTCCGATCGCGCTTGCCAGTTGTGTCGGCAAAACGATGGAGAGAATGATTTTAACGCGCCTTGAATGGTACTTGGAGTACTATGACGTTTATCCCGACGCTATGACCGGTTTCAGACGCGGTCGTTCATCAACAGACAGCGTTGTTGATCTGGTCACATATGTCCAACACCAGAAAGCCTGTAAGCGACTATCTGCCGCTGCGTTCCTGGACGTTAAAGGCGCTTACGACAATGTCACCCATGAAGCCATTCTGAGCGCACTAGACGCTGTAGGACTTGGTGGCAAGATGTATACGTGGGTATGCAGCTACTTACAGATGAGGACGTGCTACGTTCACACAGAGAACGGCCCGACATCAAAGCATCACGTTAGCCGTGGAGTCCCTCAAGGCGGAGTGCTAAGTCCAACGCTTTTTAACCTAGCCCTTATTGGATTAGTAAATAATCTGCCCAGCACCGTACGACTTTCCATCTATGCCGATGACATCTGCGTTTGGACGTCCGCTGTGACACGGCTTCAGCTTCGTGCTCGGCTTCAGAAGGCAGTCACGACGACGTCACGTTACCTTCAGAATCAAGGACTAGACATTTCATGCGAAAAGTGTGCAATGGTGGCATTCACCAGGAAACCGATGTTTGCATATAACATCGCCATTAACGGTCAAGTAATACCATACTGCCGAAGTCATAGGTTCCTGGGAGTGGTAATTGACAGAGACCTGTCTTGGACTCCGCACGTGAACTACGTGAAGAAACGGCTGACTGCTATCTGCCACTTATTCAGATTCCTCGCAGGGAAAAACTGGGGCCTTTCCATACACGCTATGCTACAGCTGTACAGAGTGCTGTTCGTCGGATTCCTGCGGTACAGCCTACCTGCTATCGCCAACACCTGCAAGACTAACCTGCGCACGATACAGAGCATTCAAGCACAAGCTCTTAAGTTATGCCTTGGCTTACCACGCAGCGCGTCAACGGCTGAAACCATTGCCATAGCGCAGGATTACTCTATCACGACGCACATCGCCGTTGAGACCATGCGACTTCACCTCAGGCATGTGGCTAGGACTCCCTCACACCATCTGGCGAGCCTCGTTGCTGCAAGGCCCCGCACTTCATTCAGCGCTAATGTCAATGCACACAGTGCGGCGTTTACTCCAGGGTACACGCCTGCGGCTAAGCGAGTGCTCCCTCCGTGGTGTTTGAGTCTCCCACAAGTACACCTCACAATTCCTGGGATACAGAAGAAGACAGATCTACCAGTATCTGCGCTAAAGCAACTCAGCTTACACCTGTTGTACGAACGGTACGGTAACCACGTACACGTATACACCGATGGATCGACTACGTCGTCCAGTTCTGGCGGAGCGGTGATCGTACCAACGCAGGGAATAACGATTCGACTAAAGACGTCTCATGTCACGACGTCCACGGCGGCAGAACTCACGGCTCTACGTCGTGCGCTAGAATTCATCCGTACTGAGAGGCCGAGGAAATGGGCTGTGTTTTCGGACTCGAAGGCGGCGTTGCAGTGCATACGGTCAGCTCTTAGACGCGGATGCCACGAGCAGCTGACGTACGATGTAATCGTGCTTCACCACCACCTCCGATAAAATGGCCACGAGATTGACTTTCAGTGGGTGCCCAGTCACTGCGGAATCAGCGGCAACGAGTCCGCAGATGGCGCAGCTCGCACTTCACATCAAGAAGCGAACATTATTTCAATTCCACTCTCAAGGACAGATGCTGCAATGCAGCTTCGACACCTGGCACGCCGTCTCTCACTGGTTGAGTGGAACTCACCAAACATTAGACGAACGCGACTGTACCAGCTAAACCCTTCCCTGCATCTCCGCCCTCCATCAGGACTTCCTCGACATGAGGCATCGCTTCTTTGTCGACTTTGGCTGGGAGTTGCCTTCACAAAGGCATACTCCGCATTAATTGGAGCGATCGACAGTGCAACCTGCGAGATGTGCGACACCGACGAAACCCTGGACCATCTGCTGTGCCACTGTCCGCGATTCGTCGAGGAATCCTGGTGTCGTAAGTAGTAGAGCAGCCACCACACTGCGATCTATTGAGGCTTAGCCTCTGACTGGAAGGTTTGTCCGCGGTACGAAACCGAAACGTTCATCCTTCCTCGGATCGACAGTGAGACGGGTCACACACACAAAAAAACGCGTTGAAAATGCTGCGTGTTTCGCGAGCGTCCCTCGCGGACGGCTCGAAAGGAGGGGCGGCGGCGAGCACAACAGGAGAGAGAGCGCGCTGAACGGCAGCAGCAGTGCGCGCACGCCCGTCGTACCACTCCTGCGAAACACACCACAGTCTGGGCAGCTGTGGAGAGGCCGTGTACGGGGAGCACGGGCCTGTTCGATGCCGACGGCATCGATGGTAGGCGAAAAGGGAGCCGCATCCACGCGACGCCATGGGGACAGAAAAGCGTGGAGCACGAACACACGAAAAAAGTGGCAGCCGTGAGTTGGCCGCGGCCTCTTCGATGTGAAGAGATCCTTATTATAATGAATGCCACGTGAACAGCGCGCTTGCTTGAAACACGGCGCAGGGTTAAGTCAGTGGAGCCCCTGCGAAGCGCATGCTGGTGTGCGTGCTGGTGTCCCAAAGATTTTTTTTTTTTTTTTGGCGTGGATGCAAAAGCGGGCGAGGTCGCCAAGTGCGAGCTCGAGAAAAAGGCGTTTGTAGACGGGCCGACTGCGGCGGCCTCGTCTACCTGGCAAGCTGAGGGAACTTTGAGCTGAAGGCTTGTCAGAAAAAAAAAAAAAGGAGGCCGGTGCGCTCGCACCGGTCCCTCCTCGTCTTTGTGTGCGAGAGCACACCACGTGCGGGCACGAGCAGAGTGTCCTAAGGCGAGTTCGACAGACAAGAGGCTTCAGACCTCGTCTGTGCGAGTGAATGTGGGCGAGCAGGCGTCCTATAAGGCAAAAGAGAGGCCGGAAGAGAAGCTGGGCTGGACTCTCTCTGTGTGAGCGGAGGGCTGTGTGTGTGTTAAGGCGAGCTCGATCGTCTTTGAGCAAGCAGCGAGTGGGCAAGCGGCTACAGGCGAGCTTGTCAACGAGAGGCGCTGGCTGGTGGAGCTGGGCCGCCGCCGGCCTCTCGGATGTGAACAGGGATAACAAATTGCAGGCCGAAGTGTGCGGCATACGAGAGAGCAGGGCGACTCTCGGCACTTGAAGTGCAGCAGTCTCACTGGCACGGTACACCCGCGGGGCGAGTTTTCATGCAGCTCGTCCCGCCGCATGGGTGCTGGCGTGCCCAAGAGTGGGACGAAAAAAATAAACGGGCTTCGACTGTGTGGCACGGCACCGGTTCGAAGCCCCGAGGAAGGCAGTGTTGCGCGCGGGCTCGCTCGCTCGCTCGCGCGCGTGTGTGAACGTGGAGGAGGCGGATTTCTTTTTTTTTTTTTTTTCGCCCCGGTTGACGTGGTTTTTTTTTCTTTGTTTTTTGCTTTTTTTCGCCGCCCCGGCACACGTGGTAGCGGACTTTGGCGCGGCGCACGTTGCGGCGGACTTCGCCGCCGCCGGCTCAACCCCGAACGAACCCGACCGAGCTCTGCTGCTATGTCCGCCTGGGCTTAAACGTCGGCGTTTTTTTTTCCTTCTTTTCTCTTTATTTTCGCCGCCCCGGCTGACGTGGTTGCGGACTTTGGCTATTTTTTCGCCGCCCCGGCACACGTGCTAGCGGACTTTGGCTATCTTTTCGCCGCCCGGCTGACGCGGTGCGGACTTTATTTTTTTCGCCGCCCCGGCTGACGCGGTGCGGACTTTATTTTTTCGCCGCCCCGGCACACTGCTAGCGGACTTTGAGCATTTTTTTCGCCGCCCCGGCTTACGCGGTAGCGCATTGCCTCGGCGGAACCCGACACGATGGTTTTTCGAGTTCTCATTTTTTTTTTTTTTTTTTTTTTTTTTTTTCGCCCCGGTTGACGTGGTTTTTTTTTCTTTGTTTTTTGCTTTTTTTCGCCGCCCGGCACACGTGCTAGCGGACTTTGCTATCTTTTCGCCGCCCGGCTGACGCGGCTGCGGACTCTCTATTTTTTCGCCGCCCGGCTGACGTGGTTGCGGACTTTGGCTATATTTTCGCCGCCCCGGCTGACGCGCTAGCGGACTTTGAGCATTTTTTTCGCCGCCCCGGCTGACGTGCTAGCGGACTTTATTTTTTTCGCCGCCCCGCTGACGCGGTTGCGGACTTTTTTTTTCGCCGCCCCGGCACACTGCTAGCGGACTTTGGCTATATTTTCGCCGCCCCGGCACACTGCTAGCGGACTTTGAGCATTTTTTCGCCGCCCCGGCACACGTGCTAGCGGACTTGGCTATCTTTTCGCCGCCCGGCACACGTGCTAGCGGTGCCATGAAGATTTCGCTCCCCCGATCCGCCAACCCCAGTTTCTTTTTTTTTTTTGTCTTTTTTTCGTTTTTGCATGAATTTCGCACAAGGAAGAAGGCGCGTTCTTGCCAATTCCACAAGGAGACGAAACAGGAAATGACCTCAAGTGAGTTTCATAACTACAAAAATTGAAAAAAAAAGTTCAAAGCACCGGATAGGGAACATTTTTAACGAAGGAAAATAAGACAATTGGCGCGCACGACATACAAAAATGCACAAACAGGCGCGTAGTAAAAGGTGGTTCAGAAGAAGCGCGCAACTTCAATGCTCGTCATTGAAAAAAAAAAAAAAAAGATGAAAGAAAAGGAGCCCAAGGAAACTGCTCAGGGCCACGCCATGCGTCTTTTCGGGGAAGCAGGGGCAGAAATGCATCGACATGAGGACAAACAGAGGGAGGAGGGAGAGAGAAACATGTGGCATGGAACGACATCACGTCACGGGAAAGCAAAGAAATAAAAATGGCAACGAGAACTTCGGAACAAACGAATTTAAGCACCGAAATAAAACGGACGACTTCTGCGAGTGCGCCGCCGTAAAAAATATCCTTTTTTTTTTCCTTTCACTCTTGCACTTACGCAGTAGTGGGGAAAATTTGGAAGGCCATTTATTTATTTATTTAATTACAGTACCAACATCGCCCACGTGGGATAATTGTGTAGGATACAAAAAAAAAAAAGTAAGGCATCTCAGAAAATGCAAAATGGCGACAAAATTTTATGTGCAGCGTACATAAGAGGTACATAATAAAGCAACGAAGGGTGACACGTAATTAACATTGACCTGTATGAAAATAAAACACCGAAATATGTGTGTACACAAATACACACAGAAGATGGGCAAAAAGAGAGGTAGAAATAAATAATAATGCCCCTCCCGCAACATAACGGGATGGAAAAGAAAGAAATAAAAGCGAAAGAGGGAGGAGGAGAAAGGAAAAAAAAGAAAATAAAGGTGAATGCAATTAAACGAAGAGCGAGAGGAAAAAGGAAAATTAAAAGGGAGAAGAAAAAAAAATGAGTAAGTACCCCCCAGGCACGGGAACGGACCCAACCAGCGGTATTTATTTGACTTTTTTTCTTACAGATTTTCATTTTCTTGATTACAGGATTCTTCAGTTCTTGCTGAAGTCAGGATTCTTCTTCTTCTTTTCTTTAATCAAGGTGCATTACCGCCGGAGAAAAAAAAAAGAAAGAAGACAATGAAAAGAAGAAGAAGAGACAGAGTTCACGACACCTGCTCGAATGGTTTGTCTTTCCGACGGCAATTTTTTTTTTTCGTTGCTATCACTGCTTATATTTTTAACCCAAGTTAAAAATTAAACGCGCCGAATTTCGCCATGTGTGCCGGATGAGAAACTTTTTAGAGGCGTTCTTCATTTTTCCTTATTTATGTCGGCCCACGAACCGCCTTCAAAACAAGGCGCGCGCTTTCGAAACGCCGAGAGAAATTTAAGAAAAGAAAAGCAATCCGCTTTTCTTTCTTTATCACTGCTTTATCATTTAGGATGAAGGACTGTCCCATATCACAGGTATTTCCCTATGCATTTCTTTCTTTTCTTTTTTTTTTTTTCGAATGCGCAATTTTAAGGTATTCGCTCCTCTTCTTCCCCGCTTTTGTTTTCTGTCTTCTTTCTTTCCCCGCAGGCAACGGAAACGTCTTAGCAGGTGCCATGAAGATTTCGCTCCCCCGATCCGCCAACCCCAGTTTCTTTTTTTTTTTTTGTCTTTTTTTCGTTTTTGCATGAATTTCGCACAAGGAAGAAGGCGCGTTCTTGCCAATTCCACAAGGAGACGAAACAGGAAATGACCTCAAGTGAGTTTCATAACTACAAAAATTGAAAAAAAAAGTTCAAAGCACCGGATAGGGAACATTTTTAACGAAGGAAAATAAGACAATTGGCGCGCACGACATACAAAAATGCACAAACAGGCGCGTAGTAAAAGGTGGTTCAGAAGAAGCGCGCAACTTCAATGCTCGTCATTGAAAAAAAGAAAAAAAAAAAGATGAAAGGAAAGGAGCCCAAGGAAACTGCTCAGGGCCACGCCATGCGTCTTTTCGGGGAAGCAGCGGCAGAAATGCATCGACATGAGGACAAACAGAGGGAGGAGGGAGAGAGAAACATGTGGCATGGAACGACATCACGTCACGGGAAAGCAAAGAAATAAAAATGGCAACGAGAACTTCGGAACAAACGAATTTAAGCACCGAAATAAAACGGACGACTTCTGCGAGTGCGCCGCCGTAAAAAATATCCTTTTTTTTTTTCCTTTCACTCTTGCACTTACGCAGTAGTGGGGAAAATTTGGAAGGCCATTTATTTATTTATTTAATTACAGTACCAACATCGCCCACGTGGGATAATTGTGTAGGATACAAAAAAAAAAAAAAAGTAAGGCATCTCAGAAAATGCAAAATGGCGACAAATTTTATGTGCAGCGTACATAAGAGGTACATAATAAAGCAACGAAGGGTGACACGTAATTAACATTGACCTGTATGAAAATAAAACACCGAAATATGTGTGTACACAAATACACACAGAAGATGGGCAAAAAGAGAGGTAGAAATAAATAATAATGCCCCTCCCGCAACATAACGGGATGGAAAAGAAAGAAATAAAAGCGAAAGAGGGAGGAGGAGAAAGGAAAAAAAAAAGAAAATAAAGGTGAATGCAATTAAACGAAGAGCGAGAGGAAAAAGGAAAATTAAAAGGGAGAAGAAAAAAAAATGAGTAAGTACCCCCCAGGCACGGGAACGGACCCAACCAGCGGTATTTATTTGACTTTTTTTCTTACAGATTTTCATTTTCTTGATTACAGGATTCTTCAGTTCTTGCTGAAGTCAGGATGCTTCTTCTTCTTCTTGATGCGTCTTGAATTTCGTAGTATTCCTTATGTTTTACCCTACTTGGGATATAACCAAATTGTGAGATTTGACATAGTAATTTCATTTGCTTTTTTGGTATAATGTTTCTGGTTGGTTGAACTTATTTGTGAAGAAAGGAAATAATTATATAGAGAAGAACAAGTAAAAAATTTATATATATATACATATAAGAAAGAAAAAGAGTACATATGTGAAAGAGTACCTGCAAAGATAGAAGAGATTGGGGGGGGCGTGGCCAGAAAGGGAAGTATAGGCGGAGTGAGGAAATTACTGTAATGGCGTGCATTTGGCGTTTTGAGGTAATGTACGTAAATGTTGAATGTTCTTCTCTTCGTATGTATTGTTAATCATTTATATTTTTATGCCTGTACCAGAATTTCGTTATCCAAGTTTTATCAATTTCTCATTTTTTTTTTTCGTAGCGTCCCCACCTTCACCCTCTCTTTTGATAAAAAATGGTGGAAGTAATTGGAAAGTATCCACTTAGAACCAGGTAAAGTGGCTCCTATTGGGCATTTGTGCTTATAATAAAAGAAAAGATGCATATGTATATAAACGTTAGGGAAGAACTAAATGCGAGAGTAATTTCGTTTTATTGTCGATTGTTGTGTGTCTTATTGAAGAAGTTATTCTTCCTCTCGTTTTCCCTATTCTACTTTTCTCTTTCCTTCTTTGGTTTTTCTTTTCCTTCGTTCATTCTGCGGTTTCTCTCTAATAAACAACTACAGTGAGGTGTAGGGTGGCACTTATTCGGCTTAGAAACTCCCGTAAGTCAGCAGTTTCGATATTTTTTTTTTTCTTTTTCAAAGACGTTCTTGAGGGGCCCCGGGTCGGGTGATGGCCACTGCCATCACCCTGGTCTTACCGTCCCCAAGTTCTGTCCACTGTAGTGTTAGGCAGTGTTAAGAGTCCGATTTTTTTTTTTTTTTTATCGCTGCATCATTTCCACAGGTACCCTGGTTTGGGTGTTGGCGCTGCCCCACCGTCACACCCTCCCCAGGTTATATGCGCTGTGAAACTGTTGGGAAATGAATTTCTTTACTTGAATAGAATAGTATCACACTATATCAGTGCCTTTGCAGTAGTGTTATTTATAGTAATAAAATGTACGGTAAGATTTTATGCACTCTTAGAAACTGGACATATGTTAGAGAGAGAGAGGGAATGGCGAACGTATATTAATTTAATGTGATAGTTGTTTCATTCTAATGAACAAATTCAGGCGGCAGCTTTTGCCTAGCTTTACTTTCATTTCACTTTAATTTTCCCAAATTTATTATCATGAGGTATTATAAAATAAAAAAAAAGGGGGGGGGGGGGGGTAGGAGGGAAGAGAAAGAAGTTAACTGACTGTAGTAAGTGAACCTCTCCTCGTGCCTCCCTTACTCGTTAGAAGAACACGAGATCCCCCGAAAATTGCTTTCAGCGAGGTGCGAGTTTGAAATAGGAAAAAAAAAAAAAAAAGGAAGACAGAAATATATATATATATATATATATATAAGTATGCAAAGATTACTAAAAAAAATGAAGGGAATAATGATAAAATACCAAAAAATATAACTAGTAGCTTCGTTTTAGGTATACTTGTATTTTTCTTTTTTTCCCTTTTTTATCTCCTCCTAAGTAATTAGTATTTTTAGTTAGTACTTGTTGCGGCTCTATTGTGAACATATGTACTGGTTAATTTCCCTCGTTATGTTTTCGAGTTCATTTAGTGCCTTGGAAGATTTGACAATGTCTCGTTTGAGAAGTGTTTCTTTGGTTCCTAATATCCTTGTCAACTCTTTCTTTCTCGGTTTCCTTACAGTCAGATATGTAATGATCAAAATTTTCTCGATAGGAACCACATTTACACTGGTTTGTTTCTGTTATATTAAACCTTGCGTGCAGCGGGTGTTTACAGTGTCTCCACTGCAGGTAGCAACCCTGCGTTTTCTATTCTTGTCTCCTAAATGCACCTCCTCTTTGTGTAACACGCGGGGATACGCTTGCATAAATTATGCAGAAATACGACGACTGCTTCGACCCGCAGACTTGCAGGAAGAATTTTTTATTTGTGTGATGCACATACTCGGGGTGAAAGACTTATTCAAAGTATGCGCAATGCCATTAAGCCACCTATACGAGGGTATACGTGAACCGAAATTACGAGCGATCAGTATGTCCTTGCATAACCAGCACTCTACTGGAAACATTAAAGCAGAGAGGCTCCCTCTGCAGTAAATGGAAACGCACTGCATCGAATTCGAGTTACAGCTTTAAATGCTTTGTAGGGTAGTATCGATAAAGCAATACTGGGCCAACCTTATTAGGAACGAGAGCGGTAACACAGAAGGGATACGGGCAACCACAAAACAATTTACAGGCGAACGCAAAATACAGAGCATTCAGCCCGCGAAACCATCGATGCAAGGGGCTGACGATTTCAGTTGTCGTTTTGCCAACCATAGGAACGAATCTAGGTAATCAGTCTTCATCCAGTAAGCCCGCACCTGTCCTACCTACGATAGTTGAAAACGACCTTTCCCACCACAAGAAGGAACTCGCAATGAACTTATATCAAGGATAAATAAAACGGCACTCAAGGGAGGGGCTGGTTTGTGATGGCATACCCACTAGTGTTTTACAAGACAATATTGACATTACCTGCAGTTCCACATGCCATGTATTCAACCTGGCGTCTGCCTATGGCTCGTACACAGACATGTGAAAAAAAAAAAAAAATTAGTGTCGCTCCCGTGTACAAGCCCGGAGATGCGAACCGACCAGAGAATTATGCGCCAATTTCCAGTTGCGAGCGTGACAAACGCAGTTTCTGAAAAGCTAATTCTCCAACCGTTGGAGGCGATTTCCGAACGCAAACAATGTAACTTGTCCGCAGCAGCGCGGCTTTGTCCCCTCCACATCGACATCAAATGCAGTCAACTGCACTTTTTCAATCAGTACATTCTGCACTATGTCGAAATAAACTAACTAGAGGAACATTTTTGGATATGAAAAAGAAAAGGGGCGGGGGGCACTCGATGCGGCTACCCACTCTACGCTATCGCGAAAACTGCAAAGCTTTTGCAGTTACAAACACCTACCATGAATTGTTCTTTCCATCTACCTATCCTGACGGATACAAATGGTACTAACGGGCGATTATTATTCTACATACAGCACACTCCCCAGCGGTCGGAGTCCGCACAAGCTTCTGGGCTCGGTCCCATGTTATTCTCGTGGCACGAAATATTTTTCGCGCACGTAAAATATGTGTGTGTGTGTGTGTATATGCGTGTGTCAGGTCGAATTATATCCCCCATCCAAGAAGTCGATTCGTCTAAATATGTGGGCGTCATACCTGACCAACGAGCACATTGGGAAGAGCCCATATTCCGAGTGTATGCGGGAAGGTCGCATTCGGCTGTTGCTCCCTAACTAAAGAAAAACAATATTTCCCTCGCGAACTACTGAGATCCCTTTGCTATGTGTTTTGCAATAGCCACATTAGTTTTTTATCGGAATCAAAGGAGCGTGACTTACACGACGTACTTGCGGCCTTCACATAAAGTACTGAAACGGCCTTTGAAAGTAATTAGCCCTTGAACCTACGGCAGTGACATATATAATGGCATTTTTCAAACACAACATGTGTTAACGGTTCAGGCACCGCGCCGTCATAAGATCTCAGTTTCAGTTGATAACATTTTCTGCACTAACTTTACCCATTCCTCGAAGCGTCTTTTGTTTTCCGGCTCGGCGTACTAGACATGCTTCGAAAGATAACGTCAATCGCACCAAAGTATCGTAATCTGTACGGCGAAAGGGTAACTGCAGCCGGCGGCACAAAAGTCTGGAATATTTTTACGCCTAGGGGTTAAAACCCGACGTAATTTCAAGCAGCGTAGCGAAATTCCCCCCCCCCCCCCCTTTTTTTTTGTTTTCCCTGACAACCGGGATTTATGGCATAGGTGCATTAATTAATTAGGAACCTTTCTTCGCGTTTCTCGCATCTAATAAATCAACACGTGTGCGGGTATTCTGCATCTTAATTCTGCAACCTGACCCGTCTGTTATATTTTGGCACGGGACAGGAAAATAGCCTTCCCTGACTGTCGGTCCAGGTATCTGTGTAATCATGTTCGTGCGAAGAAGAACAAAGCGTTTGGACTTGGAAAAAAAAAAAAAGAACTACCCGAGAAAATTTGCAACGGCAACAATGCACGAAGAAGGAACGAAGAAACGAACCTGTACAAACAAGAATTTAAATGAGGGGCGTTCTTGCAACTGCAAAAACAAAAAGAGCGACACCGAAGGCACTCGCGGTCGCCATGAAAAGGCGGAAACGCGCATCCACCGTGCGAGCTTTCATTCAGGAGGAATTCGAGTAGATTTCTTTGTGGACTTCTTCTTGTTATTCCCTTCTTTTTTTCTTCTTTTGCGACAGACGGGTGCATGCTATACTTACATTTTCCAACATAAAGCGCGTGCTCGTTCAAAGAAAAGCCTGTCGAATGAGGCTTATAAATAAGGTAAATACGATACAATCAAATAGGAGCTTCCGGGCAAAAGTGCGTGGGTGAAAATACGCTGTCAAGAAAGGGGAAGAGAGAGAGAGAAAAGACTTGTCCGCGAAAGCTTGCGCCAGAAAGAGGGGTCTCCGAATATATTCGAAATTTCGAATTACTTTCCAACGTTCCTTGCCATTCGGTTCGATTTAATGCGATCTGTCCGAAGAAAAAGGACAAGTGGCCCGCTCCCGCCTCCGTTGCGCTTCGCCGCATGACACTCGCGTCCGGCGGCGAAGCTAATAATTCCTCGCAAACACGCCAATGTGCGAGCTTTCGTTTCCGAAGAATTCGCATGGAATTTTTCCTTGCAGCCTTTTTTCTTTCCTTTCTTTTTTGTTTTTGCGACAGACGGGTGGATGCTGCCATACACTTTCAGCATAAAGCTCATGTTCGTTAAAAGAAAAGCCTGTCGAATGGGGCTTACTAATAAGGTAAATACGAACCCCCCCCCCCCCCAAAAAAAAAAAAAAAAAGAAAGAAAGAAAAAGAGAGCTTTCTGCCAAAGGTGCATGGGTATAAATACGGTTTCAGGAATGGGCGGAGAGAGTGAAAGACGTGCCCGCAAAAGCTTCCCTCCAGAAAGAGGGCTGTCCCGGTATATTCGAAATTTCGAATAACTTTCCAATGTTCCTTGTCACTCGGTTCGATTCGCACTTCATGCGATCTGTCCGAAGTTGGGGAAAACAGTACGCTCGCTCAGGACAACTGGCCCCTTCCCGCCTCTGCTGAGCTTCGCCGCATGACGCTCTCGCACGGCGGCGAAACTAACAATTCCTCGCTTCACCTCGGCCTTCTGTTCCTCTTCAGGGCCGCGGTCCTGCAAATTTCGCGCCGGTCTTGCATTAAGTACATTTCCATTTTTTTGCCCACGTCACTGCGTATCTATGCCCACGCGGTTAACCATAAACCATAAGAAATTTTCGAAAATCTTTCGACTGGATTCGCACCTGTACATAAGCATTCGAGCTCGATGCGCACCTAAAAAAAAAAAGGGGGGGGGGAACCAGACGTCGTTTGACGTGACGAACGCAGCTACGGCAAATCTCTCACAACGAAGCTATACAGCGAAATAGAGATAACTTAGGGGGAGGGCGGGGGGGGGGGGGGGGTTAATGAAAACGAAAGAAACGCCTTGGCTATAGACCGCCGCGAAAACCGCGGCGGTCTATTGCGATTCCCCTTCAGTTTTGATCGGAAAGACAGTCATGTAGGACACACAGACAGGACAGAAAAAAAAAAAGAAAGAAAGCGAACAAAGGCCCCTCGGAAGGCGAAGGCATCAAACATTGGTTCTTTTGCATAAAGAAACACCGAAAGCACTCGTGCTGGCCATGAAAAAGGCGAAACCGGCAACTTGCGAGCTTTCCCTTCGGAGGAAATGGCGCGGATTTCCTTGCAACCCGTTTTGCGACAGACGGGTCGATGCTACCATACACTTTCGGCATAAAGCGCATGCCCCCTAAACGGGAAGCCTGTGGAATGAGGTAAATACTGCCATCAAAAAAGAGCTTTCCGGCAAAAGTGCATGGGTAAAAATTGGTTCTCAGGAAAGGGAAAGAGAGAGAGAAAGACGTTCCCGCGAAAGCTTGCGCCAGAAAGGGGGCAGTCCCACTGCATTCGAAATTTCGAATCACTTTCCAACGTTCCTTGCCACTCGGTTCGATTCGCGCTTGATGCGATCTGTCCGAAGTGAAGAAAAACAGTGTGCTGGCTCAGGACAAGTGGCCCGCTCCCGCCTCCGTTGCGCTTCGCCGCATGACACTGGCGTCCTGCGGCGAAGCTATAAATTCCTCGCGTCACCTCGGCATTCTGTTGCTCTTCATGGCCGCGGGGAATCATCGCACTGGTCGTGCGGTAAGTGTTTTTGTTTTTTTGCTTTGACCGCGCGCTGCCCGTTCTTTGCCCACGCGCTTAACCAGGATTATTAAAAGATGTTGGGAAATGATTGGAGTCGATTCGCACCTGGACATAAATATTGGAGCTCGTTGCGCACAAGAAGGAAAAAGAAAAAAAAAAACACACACACACACACACACACAACCGCTATTCGACCTGAGGAATGCGGCTCCGGTAACTCAAGGCTGAAACTAAACGGCGAAAGAACTCTCACAGCCAGAGTAAGCAGCGAAATAGAGATAACTTGAGGGAAATGGGCAAAAAAAAAAAAGAAAGAGAACAAGAACCTCGACCACCGGGAGAAACCGCGGCTCGAAATCGACTCCTTCTGTTGTGATTACCTGTGCCCCTTGGTTGCTTTATTATGTAGCTGTATTTCTTTTATGTAGACTGCAGTGTTAATGACTTGTCGCCATTCGGAAATGTACTACGTTTTCGTGTGTGTATAATATATATATATATATATATATATATATATATATATATATATTATACACACACGAAAACGTAGTATATATATATATAGAAAGTAAAGATTTCTTGCACGTTCGTCCGTTTCTTCACTGCTCATATTCGTCGGGATCCGCAGACACATTTACTGGATTTTATATATATATATATATATATATATATATATATATATATATATCTCTTAAATGCGATTATTCCTCCCCCCCCCCCCTCTTACTCTAATGCCCCACGTGGGCACTGTAGGTACCGTAAATAAATAAATAAATAGGTAAATAAATTAATAAACCAACATGATCAACATGGGTCTTTAGCTTTGATTATAATGACATGAATGCTGGGTGCATGGACAGGTAAAATAAAGAAAGAGAGAGAAAGTGGCGCCCTGGAAGCCAAGAGAAACAGAGACGCATTCATTAGTTCCTTTTCGTTTTGAAGTGTCCTTAATAATAATAAGTTCCCTATCTCCACCAACGAGGGAGGAGAGTGCGGGTAAAACTTGTTTGAAACACAAGCAACTTGACAGAGGCCCGCAGCCACATCTCTATTGCAGCCAGCGATGACACACATTCACAAAAAAAAAAAAAAGTCGTATCGAAAGACAGAAACACAAATATGTCGAAAAGGAATTTATACAATTTCATACAGAAAACAGCCACGTAAGAAGGAAAGAAACAAGAAAGCGATATTGTACGCTCATCTACTACGTGAGCATGGATTGGTGAAACGCTCGCGCAGTGTTCGGGCAGGAGTTATTTGCCATTCCATGTGTAATTTATGAGCTGATTTTAAAAGGGTTGGTACAGTGTATGATAGTTTCTGCACAGAATAGTATGCCCTCGGAGTGACCCCCTTCCACTGTTCTATGTAACGAGTGCCATATGAACGAGTGTTTGCGGCAAGATGAGATAACACATGTAAACAGTTTTCTTTTATCTCTCGTTTAAGCGCTAGACTTAACTTATAACGGTAAAGGTTAAACACGCGGACATTTCCTTTCAAACATAAATGTGAGGTGTGGAAACTGTAGGCTACGTTGAAAAGTGCCCGTAGAAATTTTTTCTGCTGTATACGAAGTCTTTGAAGATTGGTATGTGTCGTCGTACCTCATATAAAAAAAAACAATAATACAAGGAAGAAAAAAATAGCGCATTGTAAACAACAAGCCTTATTTTAAAAGGTAATATCAATACCAACCACACGAGATAGCTTGCCTAATACTGATTCGATGTTTACATCCCAAAGCACATATTGTGTGAAGGTAACTAACAGTATTTTCACACTACTCACTATATCGATTCTTTTCATGTGCATACAGAAGGGTGATGTGATCGCACCTTATCCGCTTGGATTTCGCTCTGAAAATCACGGCTTCTGTCCTTTTTGTATTCATTTCCAGAACGATTGCTGCTGACCATTCTTGGGAAATGGTCAGCAGCGGTGCGCCGCGACTCCCCCGAGGCGTCCAGCGCAAAACGGAGCGCGCGCGACGCGTTTTTCGATGGGTCGACCGGTGACAATCGCACGAGTACGGCTACCGCGTGTGCCGGGGCGGGTGTTCGAGGCCGCCGAAACCGTGTTTATCGCCGCAAGAGCGGCGCGCAAACGTGCCTACGCGGTGCGCCGCGACTCCCCCGAGGCGTCCAGCGCGAAACGGAGCGCGCGCGACGCGTTTTTCGATGGGTCGACCGGTGAAAATCGCACGAGTACGGCTACCACGTGTGCCGGGGCGGGTGTTCGAGGCCGCCGAAACCGTGTTTATCTCCGCAAAAACTGCGCACAACTGCCTGCGCGGTGCGCCGCGACTCCCCCGAGGCGTCCAGCACGAAACGGAGCGCGCGGGACGCGTTTTTCGATGGGTCGACCGGTGACGATCGCACGAGTACGACAGCAGTCCACCACGTGTGCCGGGGCGTGTGTTCGAGGGCCGCCGAAACCGTGTTTATCGCCGCAAGAGCGGCGCGCAAACGTGCCTACGCTGTGCGCCGCGACTCCCCCGAGGGCGTCCAGCGCGAAACGGAGCGCTGCGGGAAGCGTTTTCGATGGGTCGCCCGGTGACAATCGCACATACGGCTACCGACGTGTGCCGGGGCGGGTGTTCGAGGCCGCCGAAACCGTGTTTATCGCCGCAAAAACTGCGCGCAAACGTGCCTGCGCGGTGCGCCGCGACACCCCCGAGGCGTCCAGCACGAAACGGAGCGCGCGGGAGGGCGTTTTCGATGGGTCGACCGGTGACGATCGCACGAGTACGACCGCGTCAACCACGTGTGCCGGGGCGGCGCCGAAACCGTGTTATTGCCGCAAGAGCGGCGCGCAAACGTGCCTGCCGGTGCGCCGCGACTCCCCGCGCGTCCAGCGCGAACGGAGCGCGCGGGCGCGTTTTTCGATGGTCGCCCGTGACATCGCACGAGTACGGCTACCGCGTGTGCCGGGCGGGTGTTCGAGGCTGGGTCTTATCGCGCAACTAAACGTGTGTAGGCGCCGGCAGACTGCCGCCTGAGTGTCCGCCGAGGTGGCCGCATTTTACGGTGCCGGAAATGCAGAGGCACCTTGCACGTGTGTTTATCGCGCGAGTGTGGGCCGGCGAGCGGGACCAGCGTTTTTCGAGTGCGTGTGCCGGGGCGGGTGTTCGAGGCCGCCGAAGTCGTGATTATTGCCGCATGAACCGCGCGCAAACGTGCTTGCTCGGTGCGCCGCGACCTCCCGGAGGCGTCCAGCGCCAAATGGGGCACGCGGGGCCCGTTTTTCGGCATGTCGCCCGGTGACTATCGCACGAGTACGACCGCGGCTACCACGTGTGCCGGGGCGGACCGACCCATGGAGGTCTGGGTACTTATCGCTGCTATTATATGGGGGACCCAGTGAGCGGCAGCGCGAAAGCGCGCGTGGTGTCTGATATGCGGCGGGCTTCGGCCTCGTCAAGCGTGTCCCACGCGCTGCTCCCGCGGTCCCCACAGCAATCGTCTGCAGCCTCATCCGCATGATGCGTTGGGGGCTGGTTGTCGGACGAAGCTTTTTCCACGACATTCGAGTGTGTTCCGTATCGTCCTCGGGCGATTCAGGTACGAAGGTGCCGAAGACGCGGGCGCGACCCGTCGTCTAGCGGCTTTGCCGTCTCGGCTCCGTGGCTAGTTGCGGCCGGAATCCTTGATAATGCCTCGGGCTTGGGCAACCCGTACGGCGTAACCGAGCCGATGCAACTACGTGTACGCGAGAACGAACGTGCTTCTTGCCGCGTGGCGATTCCGTACCCTGCGGGGTGGACGCTGCTGCGAGCTCGAACGCAGTCTTCTCGTAACGCAAAGCGCCAACCTTTGCGTGAACGAGCGTGCTGGGGCGCCTGAAGGTGGCCTCGGCAGCGCCGAAAATGAGTGTCCGTGTGTGGGGCGAGCGGACACGCGTGCTGGGGCTCCCGAGGGTGGCCTCAGCGACGCAGGAGATGCTGCATCCGGTGGAGGGAACGGTAGCTGGACCACCGGTGCGGCGTGCCGGGGCTTTCGAGTGCGGCCCCGGCGATGCAGAAGTGAGAGGCGTCCGGAGTGGTGACCGGACAGGCGTGGCGGGGCTCCCGAGGGAGGCCTCGGCGACGCAGAATGGCCGCGTCCGGCGGGACTGGGCTAACCGCCGGAGCGGCGCGCCGGGGCTTTGCCGTGTCGGCTGCGTAGCTAGTTGCGGCCGGTATACCCTATTGATGACTCTTTACTATCATTCATGATACATATGCCGCGGGCCTGGGAAACCCGAACGGCGAAACCGAGCCGATGCAACTAAAAGTTTGCGCGAGAACGACCGTGCGGCCCCGGCGACGCACAATTGAAGGTGTCCGGAGTGGCGACCGGACACCAAAACGTCGTGTACGGAGGGACTGGGCCAACCTCCGAACCGGCGCGCCGGAGCTTTCGGGCTCGGCAACTCGAGAGAGAAAGTCCGGAAGGGGCGGCCGGACGAGCGTGGCGGGGCACCCGAGGGTGGCCCCGTCGAAACGCAGACGTGCTGTGTCCGCAAGGACCTGCAGTCGAACGATTACCTGGTTGATCCTGCCAGTAATCATATGCTTGTCTCAAAGATTAAGCCATGCATGTCTAAGTACATGCCGAAATAAGGCGAAACCGCGAATGGCTCATTAAATCAGTTATGGTTCCTTAGATCGTTTCTTCCTACTTGGATAACTGTGGCAATTCTAGAGCTAATACATGCAGTGAGCCTGGAACCCTTTGGGTTTACGGGTGCTTTTATTAGACCAAGATCGATCGGGTTTCGGCCCGTATTGTGTGGTGACTCTGGATAACTTTGTGCTGATCGCATGGCCATGAGCCGGCGACGTTTCTTTCAAGTGTCTGCCTTATCAACTTTCGATGGTAGGTTACTTGCTTACCATGGTTGTTAC